>VWZW01005043.1:0-93485 GCA_013397115.1 Edolisoma coerulescens
CCCCCTTCTTTCTGCAAATTTCCAAATATGTTGTGAACTTGTGAAATCGAGCCTGTTTCCTACAAGGGTTCATATGGCTCTGGAAAAGACAGTTATGCAACTTTCTCTAAGTCATTTTTTATTCTGTATATCATGATAAAACAGAAAATACGTGTAGTGGTGAAGGCAGAAAAATGTAAGTTAACTAAAATCCATCTCTCAACACTTGTGGGATTATTCCAGGTGCTGTGTTGTAGCTATATTAAAAGAACCCACTTGTTTTTCAGAATATCAGCCTACAAACAACCTATTGAGCAAAGTGTGTTGTTTTTACCACATAGTTTTGAAAATTCCACATTTTTGGCAAGTATATACTGTAAGAACAACATGTTCTTTCTAAGACTTATAACTTCTGTTATTTTCAAATCTCATTTTAGCAATTTCTAAAAGGCCTCAAACTTGCCTCAGTTGTAAGACATCCTTGAAGACTGTTACTTTTGTTATGTGCAGAACGCTAGTATCAGGTGTGCTATTGTAGAATTTGTCTTCTGTGAAGACACTTAAAAGTGCAGTTTCTAATAACTAACTATTGGCCTCTTCTGGGAAGAAATATCCTGTGACATCAAATAGTCAAAAAGCCCGATACTATGTTAATAATAAAGTAACCAAAAAACTTTGTGGAGCAAATTATACAGTGGTTCACCTGAGTTCTTATTTCCTTGTTAAATTTGAATGGAGGCAGCAGCTGCAGTTTGAACTCGCTTGCCTGTCATCCAGATTCTATAAAGTGCAAATCTATTTTCTGCAAATCATTTCCAAAACTTCTTCCATACACTGGAAAAAAAATGACTGATTACAGCCAAGAGCTTAGAATGAGGTCTGAGACATTAAATATATCTTATGGAATACAATTACCTGATCAGTCTGATAGTTGTTCTTAATTAATGATACTGTGTCCTCTAATGACCAGATACACTCAAAATCTGGAAAATAAAAATTATTTTATCTCTTTTTATCAAAATAAAATCAGATGCTCTGCAAATGCATAGGAAGAGGAGACAATACGCACTTAAAAATTATCTGTGAAGCACACTTAACTGGGAAGCAGATTAAAGACTGGCTTGTTCCTGGTTTAATTTGATGTACAGGCCTCTCTCTCACCCACAGTCAGGTAAGAATTTTGGTATGTTTTACAGAACAGGTGAGATGCAAATAACATTTTTAACCACTTTAATTATGGGCACTGGAGAACTGAATAGAATCCTAAAAGACAGTATTACAGAAGGTTGTTTCAAGTATCTTCCTAGGCCCAATAATCTGTCTTAAAAAAATACCTTCAATTTTTATTCCTACCTCTCTTCCACCTACTTTGCAAATTCAATAATAAATAAGCTGTCTTGTGACTAAATCTTTCAGTACATTCAATCCCATGCAGGTGCTTTGCAACACAATTTTTCTTAGGAGAGAGCTATCCGAACTTCCAAGATGACTTCTGTTCTGTGTTTCGTTCTTTCCATGCGAAGTGGTCCTGCCGTACACGTTCCTTCTGGGCACAGTGAAGCGAGCTGCTGGCCACCCACACCAGGGGATTGCTGTCACCTCGCGGACCCTCGTGTTCCGGTGTTCCAGAGCCTCAGTAGCAGCACTCTGCTAGCAGAATCGTCTTTCCAAGCCTGCTTTGGGCAGCAGCAGACTCTGGGATGGGGTTAGACTGCGTGCAGATCCCTCCTCTGGGCTGTAATGCTTCTAATGTTTATCCCATTCAGAGCAACGGGAGCACTTCTAAGAATCTCAGCACACAACAAAGTGACTAAGTTTTCAACATTATTCCTGTAGTTTGGAGAGCTGCTGTCCTTTGGGGGTTTTGCTAGGGAAAAGAGATGCCTTTTGTAGGCTGTGTCCGGAGTGCCCCGAATGCCGAGCACCGCGGCAGGGCGAGGGCTGGCGGTGGGGAGGCCAGCGCGAACTCCGGTGCCTTCCTGTACGGAGGAATGCTCGTACTGGGGAGCAAACCCATCCTTGTGGAATTGCTGTAGTGGAGTATCGTGACAGACTATGATAGGCCCAGGACTACGACAGTCTTAAGCTGTGCCACAGGAGGTTTAGGTTGAATACTAGGGAGAATTTCTTCACAGAAAGGGTGGTTAGACATTGGAATGGGCTGTCCGGGGAGGTGGTGGAGTCACCACCCCNGGGCCCGCTCGTTGCCGCGGCGACGGGAACCTCTCCCGCCCCTTCCGGCCTCGCATGGCGCCGTCTCTTCCGCTGCGGGGAGTAATATGGTGAGTGGCCCCTGCTGGGGGGAAGGAGGGAAGGAGGAAGGGAAGTCGTGCGTGGAACACGGGGTGGGGAGGCTGCTGGAAGTGCCCGTTCCCTCGCGGGCGCGGCGGCGCCGCGGGGCATCCGGGCTGACGCGGCCCTTAACGGGCCCGGGGGCAGCGCGGGGGGCCGCTGCCCGTGCAGTGTTTCCTCCTCGAGCTCTCCGTCCTCCCCTCGAGCCCGGCCANGCAGCAGACTCTGGGATGGGGTTAGGCTGCGTGCAGATCCCTCCTCTGGGCTGTAATGCTTCTAATGTTTATCCCATTCAGAGCAACGGGAGCACTTCTAAGAATCTCAGCACACAACAAAGTGACTAAGTTTTCAACATTATTCCTGTAGTTTGGAGAGCTGCTGTCCTTTGGGGGTTTTGCTAGGGAAAAGAGATGCCTTTTGTAGGCTGTGTCCGGAGTGCCCCGAATGCCGAGCACCGCGGCAGGGCGAGGGCTGGCGGTGGGGAGGCCAGCGCGAACTCCGGTGCCTTCCTGTACGGAGGAATGCTCGTACTGGGGAGCAAACCCATCCTTGTGGAATTGCTGTAGTGGAGTATCGTGACAGACTATGACAGGTCCAGGACTACGACACTCTTAAGCTGTGCCACAGGAGGTTTAGGTTGAATACTAGGGAGAATTTCTTCACAGAAAGGGTGGTTAGACATTGGAATGGGCTGTCCGGGGAGGTGGTGGAGTCACCACCCCTGGAGGTTTTGAAGGAAAGACTGCACGTGGCACTCAGTGTTATGGTCCAGTTGACATGATGGTGTTTGGTCATAGGCTGGACTGATTCTGTGATGGTGACCACTCGTCGGAGCCCTTTCCTTGGATTCTCGCAGGCAGCGCGCAAATAAACGGCAGAAGAGCGGTGGGACGGCAGACGAGACCCTTACGTCCCAAGGTGGGCCGCCAGCTCAGCCTGCCGCCGGCTGGGGAAGAGCGAGGGGAGGGCGGGTTGTGCCGCACATCCCGCGGGAGCGGCACGGAGCCACGGCCGGCTCCCGGCGGGCGCCGCTTCCGCCACGTGTCCCNCCCCCGGGCCCGCTCGTTGCCGCGGCGACGGGAACCTCTCCCGCCCCTTCCGGCCTCGCATGGCGCCGTCTCTTCCGCTGCGGGGAGTAATATGGTGAGTGGCCCCTGCTGGGGGGAAGGAGGGAAGGAGGAAGGGAAGTCGTGCGTGGAACACGGGGTGGGGAGGCTGCTGGAAGTGCCCGTTCCCTCGCGGGCGCGGCGGCGCCGCGGGGCATCCGGGCTGACGCGGCCCTTAACGGGCCCGGGGGCAGCGCGGGGGGCCGCTGCCCGTGCAGTGTTTCCTCCTCGAGCTCTCCGTCCTCCCCTCGAGCCCGGCCACCGGGGGCTGTCGGGGCCGCGGGCGGCCGGCACCGCGGGCAGGGCCCGGGTAGGTGCCGGGGCCGTGGGGGGCTGCTGTGCCGGAGGTGCGTCTCGAACGAGGTCGCCGGGCTGCGGTCTCAGCCTCGAAGTTCTCCTTCAGCGGCACATCGGTCAGGGAGCTGGGACTCCCCTCAGGACAAACAGGTTATAGTGCCCTTGCTCCCCGGTGTCGGAGCTGTCACTCTGAGGCTCGCTTCCCGAAGACGAAAACCCGTTCTTTTGGGAACGACCGCCGTGTGTGCGTGTTCATCTGGGCGGCGAAATGTTCCCTCTTCGTGCTGAGCACCGCGAGAGTGACATCGGTATCAATAACAGGTGCTGTCACCTGTTGGCGCAGACAGTGCCGCTCGCTGCAGAAACACGTCTTGTGGAGCTCTTCTAGCTCCACACGGGGACCCACAGGCGCTGAGGTGTGGGGCAGCCGCCCTGCCCAGCACTGAGCTCTCGGCAGAGCTGTAGGATCTAGGGACGCTTTAGTGCCAAGGTGCAACATGCTGAGGTGGAGCTTGCTTCCAGAGGTGGGCTGTGGCCTGCGTGAGTTTGCGCGAGGTCCCCTGTGGCACGGAATACACAACTCCATGCACGGCATCCTTTGTAAACAGGGAGCTGTGGCACGGTGTGGCTGGGCGATAGACCCAGTGCCAACAGTGTGGGAAAAACGTGGGTGCAAAGGCGAGGGCTACGAAGATGTGAAGGGTCTGGAGGAGAAGCCATATGAGAAGTGGCTGAGGGCTCTTGGTCTGTTCAGCCTGGAGAAGAGGAGACTGAGGGGAGACCTCACTGCTGTTACAACTTCCTCANGTGGTCTTTGCGGGTCCCTTCCAACTCAGGATATTCTATGATTCTTTGTGATTCTGTAACACAGCAGCTTTCATAAGCAGGCAGTCTACTGCCTGTTAGAAAAGCTTTCCAAGGTGTTCTGGCATCTTGCATGTGTCTATTAAGAGTTAAAATAATCATGTAACATTTGCTAGTAAAGGAAAGAGTAAGTGCTAGTGTTTCATCCCAGGTGAGCTAAACTTGGAATCTGTAGTAGTGCTTAACTTTTAATTCATGGCGTACTTGTGTTTCTCTGATAATATGAAATGCAGCTGTGTTGACAAAATGTCTGAAAATTAATTGAATTTATTTTGGCGAAGAGTCCATTAGTATGCCTTTTTGCCTTCTGCTGGCAGCAAAGGTGTGCTGGCTTAAAATCTAGCCTTATTCAATCCAGCCCCAAGATGCTGCAGATGACAGACCATCCATTACAAGTCCACAAACTTCTATTGCAAATCAGAAGGGCTTTTCACGTGGAAAGTTTACTTCTTTGTGGGGAGAGCAGAATGCAGGACAACCAACTAGAAGCTTGGACCCTCTGAGGAAAGGGAGCCAAGTGGCGTGGTAGATGAGTTTCTCTGGTAGTCTGCTCCCTGTCACGCTTCCAGGAGAGCCATGTAGCACGCCCTCACTCCCATCTCCACGCCAGGACAGAGCTCATCTGCAGGTCTCTCTCGGTAAGGTGAGGGAGGGAGCACCTACGCTGACCACAGCTACTGTGCGCATTTAGGTGAAGTCAGAGCCAAGATTGTTATGTCTCGTTTTGTTACTGGCCTTGTGTCCACCACATCACCAGCACTGTTTTTACTTCTGTGGTGGGTTCTCCTTTATAGATCTATAAAGAATATTTTCCTGTTTAATAAATCCCTTGCCTTTAGGGGGGAGGTGTGCTTCAATAAAGAAAAATGTTTGTGTTTTCAGACTGTCTTGTAGTAGTTTTGTCTAAATAAAAGTTAAAACCCACTCTTTAAATGATACTTTAGTGTCTTTTCCAGTAAACCTGAGTTCTGGATTATGTCTAAGTGAAGCTTGATTTTAAGTCATTTGACATTTTCTAATATAATAACCATGTGAAATGGTTACCAAAATATTGTTGAGTTTTAAGTTTATGTGATATTTCTAGTTAACAAAAAATTCACCTGAGTCTTTGATATAATTATGAAAATAGTTCATAAATGAAGATTTCCTTTTTGCTTATTTAAATTATGGTTTAAATAAAGTTTTTAATTAAACTATTGATTTTTTTTTTTAAGGGGACAATACACCTGTTCCGCAAATCACAGAGATCATTGGTTGGAAAGTTAACACATGAATTTAGGTTGGTTGCAGCAGACAGAAGGGTAAGTGTTGCTTAAAAAAAATTATCATCATAATAAAAATACAGTAGCTGTGAGAAGTTTAAACACACTATTAAGTATATTTTGAAATTTTTTCTTTGGATTTTTCTAGCTGTGCTTAAAAAAAAAATCTATCTCTGAAGCTGTATTCCTTCCTGTGCATTGTCCCTGTCAATTAGTGTTCTCTAGAATTATATCTAATGAGTTCAGTAGAGCTGTAAACTGAATATGTGCAGATGTTTTTGGGACCAGAGTTTCAGCCCAAAAAAGGAACCCACTAATACAAAGTTGCACAAGTTGGTCTTCAAAAGTCAGATGCTGTGTGCTGTAATAAAATGCAAATATTATAGATGGGTGGGGGTTTTTTTTAGACCAAAAAGGTGTTTTAAGCATGGTGGCATTCATAAATGAGTTTTAAAATGATCTGTAAAGTTTAAAATAGAATAAGGACTTGTTGTTCTGAAATGAGTGGTGAATTTTTGGGAGGGTAGAGAAGCAAGTTCTGTTTGCATGACCAAATACTGTAATATTGTTTTTTAAGACCAGATAGGTATATTTTTGTCTTGTAAATTTTGGAAGGTGTAAAATACATATTTATTCTCATCAACAGTCCTGGAAGATTTTACTGTTTGGTGCTATACATTTAATATGTATTGGCCTCCTGCTCATGTGGTGCAGCTCTACAAACAGCATAGGTAGGTGGCTCTCATGTACTGAAACTACAACAAACTACCATGTGTTTCTTAGCTTATGAAGTTCCAACTGACTGTAAAAGCCAAGTCCAGTACTTAATGGAGTTAGGGGTTAGGTTCAGAAAGTGCTTGCTTTTGATTTGCCACAGTCAGCTTAGACGCATTTTTCACAGGCAAGTTTGGATGGGTGAAAGTCCTCCAAAGTTTGCACAGTTTTTTAGTCCTGCTGGTCATTTGCTTCCTGCAGTAGCTTCTTCATGTTTAAGACTGAAAACCAGTAGACTTTTGAGTTACTAGTCCTCAAGCCTGTTCCTTGTATGAGTAGCACCAGTGACATAGAGAGACCCTCACTTGCAGCTGAATGAGGATGTTTGTAGCATGGCAAAAGGCTTAATTCTTCTTTGGTTCCGAGGAGTGCTCAGAAGTAGCCAAAACACTGGAGTGTTACCAATACCTGTGTAGCTGCCACTGCAAAGCACAGCACGGTGAGGGGCTGCTGTGGGGAAATAAACTCCAGATCAGCCAGACCCGATGCAGCCTTCTGCTGTTGGATAGGGACTTCGATGTGCTTCCCATTGTCTGTACTGAGAATAGAATGCTTTTTTAGTTTTTAATTTTTGATGCGGATTTTCTTGCAGTTTCAGGATAGGTTAGAGATGCAAAACAAGTAAAAAAATCTGTTCAACCTACTTTTAACTGCAATAATGCACATAAGAGATCTCTAGCTTTGGTAAGTGATGTGTTTCTGAAAGATCTGCTGACTTTTCACTACTTAAATTCCTAGTCACAACTTAGTCACAAATGTGATACCTTTTCTATCCGGGCTTTATTACGTCCTTTAGTTGAAGTAGGATTGCCACAATCAACCTGCTTATGATGTTAAATATATTGGTGTCTTTAGAATATTCACAGAGACTTGTTCTGTCAGCAGAGACAGTTTATGTAGGTAGAAGATTGAAAAGAGCTGCACAAAAGGGACTTGGAGTACAAGTGATTTTTGCATTGAAAAATTAAGTTTTAATATTTATTTTTCTTTACAGCTTTAACTGCTTACACATATTTGACAATCTTTGACCTTTTCAGGTGAGTTTTTTTCCCATTTTGTCTTACTGTTTATTTTGTCTGTATATTTCTATACATTTAAAATTTACTTACAGGTTCAAAGACCTGTAACTTAGTCATCAGTATAGAAACAGTAACTGAGTTAAATATAGCTTAAATGAGTATAAAATTGCACACAATAAATAGATGGTGAAACCCACCATAGCTATGTTGAGAATGACTAGTAACTGATCAGTTCAGTCATGGATTTCTCTGTGCAGATGCATGACAACATCAAACAATATGGCGTAAAGCTGTTGTCTGGTTGTTCTCTCAGAACATTTTCCTAATGCCATAGTCACTGATTGTGAAGTAACCCTCAGTTTTAACATCAGGAAACATGAAGCATTTAATTCTATTTTAGAAGCACTCTGCACATAAGGTCATTAGATATTTTCAGTATTTTTCTTGTTTCCTAACAAAATTGTATTAAAACAACTTTTAGTGTGATGGTTCTGAACGCTTTTGGTAATATTGCTAATACAGACATGAAATATATTCAGTTCTTATCTAAGATACAGAATGGTAGCACTGGTTGGGAAATAAAATGCATATAGTTTTAAAATATTACCCTATATTATTTTCCTTGCTATCTCACTATCTTATTAAAGGTATGGATCAGCTTTCTGAGTCATACATATGTCCACTACATACTATAACTTACCTGACGTACAGTAAACATTTATAAATAACATCAGCAAACATGCAGAAACAAAAATGACTTGTTGGTATAGGCACAAAAAAAATTGATCTGTGACTGCCTTAGAATTGTGATTTGACTTTAATGAATCTCGTATTTCTCTTAGAATTTTGTATCTACTGAGGCTTTGTCGTCTTGACTCAAAATACCTTTTTCACCTTGGGGAAACTGGGGAAAGTGTTGGTGTGGTATTTCCCATTCGTATAGAATATTTTTTTTCTTTTTTAGTTTTAGGAGAAGGTAGAACACCCCAGGCACTCATATCTTAGGTGAATTAGGGGTTGGACTAGAAGATTATTCTAACTGACAGCAATCTCTTTCAAGAGTTTTGATTTGCTGTAAGGGAGAACAATGCTCAGTAATTCTGCTGAAAAAATCAATTTCTGCTTCTTTTCTTTTTGTTATTTTCCTGGTTGTATATAATAATCTGACTGAGAATGTGAATTTACAGTTTTGTATATGAACAGTATTACTTCCTTTGCTTTTACTTTTATTCTATGCAACTGAGGATCAAGTTGTGAGGATGTGATTGTTCATCAGTTGTAGGGATGAGTTCTTGATCCAGTCTGATTTAACATTGTTATTAATTACAAAATGAGTGCATGAAAGCACGGATGGCAACGAATCCATGTGGATTCCAATTGAAAAAGTTGTTCAAAGGGCTCAATAGAGGAAAAATAGGCAAAGGAAACTATACTCATCCTTGAAACATTCTGGCTACTACCATGGAGATTCTGAAATAATTGGAATTCTAGATGCTCAATATGAGAGAAAAATTTGGACAGAAGATAGCAAGAGAGTCCTGTGGCTGTCAGTGAATGACCAGTTAGATTTGCACTTGTGTAGGTGAATGCAGCCAAAGAAAGTAAATCTGTTTTGGCCATATACATAGAGAAATTACACTGTGAAAAAGAAAGGCAATACTTGGTGTAGCCTGAGACTTATTCTAGAGTGCTAAATCTAATTCATGGTATATCTCTAAAAGAAGACTTTAGTAGAGATTTCTTTGCTTTTTCTTTCACTCTACTGTCTTGCTTATCAGTTTCCTTCTCATTTAAATGGTCTTTCTCAGGTTACAGCACTTCTAGGCCAGTTCAAAAAGCACATGAGGAGCATTTAGAACATCACTGTGACAGTGACGGAGGTTGAGTTCAGGGCAAGACGTGGTTGTATTCGTTTGTTGAGTTCTGGTGGCTCAAGTGTGTATTTGTAGATTATGCAGTTCCTAAAGGGTGCAGTTATTTATCATAGTCTAATTCTCCCCCTTTTTTCAGTTTGGTAACATGTCTAATAAGCTACTGGGTAATGATGAAGAAACCCAGCCCAGTCTATTCATTCGGGTAAGTACTAATAACAAGATGTAGTGTTTGATAATACAACATTTCATATGTTGCTCACTGTCATTGCCTGGATCTCCGAACAGCCAACAATAATAATCTGTATGTGAAAGAGCCTAAAAATGAGGGGGGCCAAGACTTATTGTAAAGAACAGTTACAGAGGAGGGGATGGACAGGAAGAAGACCTAAGAAATGCTTAATTTTAAGGTGTCTCTGATGATTGGAGTGTTAAAAGAAACTGAAAATAATGCCTATTCCGTAAAACTTCCAGTTTCTTCCCATCTGTCTGCTGTTGAGTGAACTGGAAAGAGTAGGTGTATTTTGCTGGTTCTTGCACAGAAAAGATTCTTTTTGATGCTTTGTTCAATGTTCAGTGTTTCTAAACTTAATTCTCAAATTTCAGGTTTGAAAGGTTTGAAGTTCTAGCTGTATTTGCATCTACAGTTCTGGCACAGCTTGGTGCTCTTTTTATACTGAAAGAAAGGTAGGGTTATGTATGGTTTTCTTTAATTTTTTAACATATGAAGATATAATCCAGATCAACCAAAGCACATGCATTCTACAAGTGCTGTATGTAGAGCAATACTTTAGAAAAAAGATTTTAAAAAAATATTTCTAAACCTTACTGCTTGCTTGCATTTATTACACTACATGTAGGCTTTAGATGTAAAGATGGGAATTGATAAATGGACTTAAAAAGCTCTCTAGGAAAAGATTTAATGGTTTTAAGAATATTTTTTCCAAAAAGTTGGGTAATTAATTTAATGTGTTTCCTCATGCATCTTGATTTTTTTTCTTCTGTTACTTTTTGAAGTCAAAGCAGCTTCATAATATATCAAGGATCTGAATGTTTAAAGCATCAACTTCTTCACTCTCTCAAAATTTGCTCAAGTATTAATTTGCCATACTATTTGTGCTTGGAAGCATTTGTATTTTGAGAGGTTAGCCTAAAACATTATTTTAGTTTTTAAAGATGAAGAAGCTTTTGTTAACGAACATCTGGAATTTAAAACTGGGCAGTGTACCTTCCCTTTTTCTATGCAAGGGCTCTATTTTCTGTATAAAAGGCTATGTTAACAACTTAGCAACTTTATGCTGTAAAGTCAGTGTATTGAACTGGCAGTACACTGGAATGAATGACCCTCTGTCAAAACCTCCAGGTTTTCCAACATCAATGTTAGGAAATTCCACAAACTTAGCAGGTTTTTCTGTTATAGCTGAAGCTCATTTTTTAACTCACTGGTGGGTGAAAAAAGATCTGTATCTCCACCACAGTATCCAATGTCTACTTTATTTGACCTTGCTTAGTGTGAGACTGCAAGTCAGGAATGTCAGACTTAGTTTTTTGTGTTCACCAACACTGGTGGTGGTGCCAGTAGCAGTATTTTTTTGCATGTTCATTTACGAGCGTATTTTTATCATGTAGGCAGCATTCATGGTAGCTAGCACATATGTGGCACAGTTTGGAAATATTTGGGTAATCAAGATTACATCTGCTTCGATTCAGTGTTAAATGCTTTCATTGCTTATAAAAGTTGCTTTTTATTTAAGCAATCCATTTTTTTGCAGTACTATATCAGTTTTTCTTTATAAATGGCAGCTAATGCTACAGAGCTGTAAAAATATGCTTCAGGAATCAAGGCTTTACTGTATGAATATAACTCTAATGTTCAATTATTTTTGTAGTGCGGAGCGGTTTCTGGAACAGCCTGAGATTCACACGTAAGAAATGATTTTGACATGTAAAACGTGTTATTGTCCTTTTACGTTTCTGATTCTTAATCTAACATATATTAGTTATGCAAGTACTTCCAGTACCAAATTGCTTTTGGTGCCTTGGCATTTGTTTCAAACCATGTGCAAGCTATACTGCAAACAGTTCTTTTCAAGGTACAATTGAAATTTAATGCTCATGCTCTCTCAAATAGTGATTTAACTATATATTGCTGCTTTTCCTAGTTCAGTTCCTTTTGTTTCTTGTGGCCTCTTGGAAGGCCTGGTGTTTGGGGGGGAAGGATGCTGTGGTCATCAGGAAACTGAAGGCATTGCAAAGATGGTGAAGACTATAAAGAACACGGGGAAAGGAAAAGGAGGTGTTGTGGGGCAAAAGAACGGAACATGGGATGTGTGTTGAGGTAGTTCTAGAAGAAGGCTGGGCGTGTATGGCATAATTCTGTAGAAAGCTGAACTTCTTAGCTGTGCTGCTGAGGGGACAATGTATTTATGTCTTCAAAGGGTAAATATTTATGTGTGTGCATATATGCAATTAGTTAAGAGCCGTTGCTCAACATTATGAGCATTATGTGATAACAATAATGTACAAAGTTCAGTGATCTTGTATAACCCTTTTAATGATAATACACTGCCGGTTATGAAGTATTACACTAGTTTATCCTACTTGTTTTCAGCCTCAGTGAACGAGACCAAGCAAAGTATTTTGATACTGTTATTGGTAGCTATAGCTTGATGACATGTTCTGTGATGATGGGAAATTAAGACACCTTTTTTCCCCTCCCTAGGGGACGACTGCTGGTTGGTACTTTCGTGGCTCTCTTTTTCAACTTATTTACAATGCTTTCCATTAAGAATAAGCCTTTTGCTTATGTCTCTGAAGGTATGTGATAAATTAGACTATAAAAAGAATTGAGAAAAAAATGTTAACGTTCCTATTTTTATCAAGGTGTAACTTGTGTGGTAACTTTCTTAACTAGTGGGTATCTATTATTATTACCTCTGTTAATGTAACTTCATGCAGTAGAATTGCCATCTGATTTTCCACTTCAGTTTGCTTATAAGGCTCTGAGTAGTATGTAGTCATTAATATGATAAACCAAGTATCATTTTACTGCTGCAGTATCCTTTATTTTCAATCTTTTGAATTCAACCAGTGAAGGTCATGTGGCAGATACCAGAACTTTCAAGACATTTTATGGATATATTAATGGATTAAAAATAAGTTAATGCAATAGATCATTTTAAAAGTTCTTTTACCTTCTTCATTGTGAAGTAGGTTTGCAGTCATTCCTGCAATTGTAAATTGTCCATAGTTATAAATACACATTATATTATATAAAAGATAATGGTTACAGCCTGCACTTATATTTGTATTTAATCAGTTCAGAGTATTATGGGAGATGGATGTACTTGCTGCCTGGAAAAGAGAGACTTTGGGCTTTTTCAAGTGCCAGGGTATCTGCTGAGATATATTTACTCATTCACAGTGTATTTATTGGATTCTTCCCTTAAAATAAAACTTATGTTTACTTTAAAATGGATTTGTTTACTTGTGGTAACTTTATTACCTTTTTTATCTTGCAGCTGCCAGCACAAGTTGGCTTCAGGAGCATGTTGCAGATCTTAGTAGAAGGTAAGGCTTTATATTGTTTTTCAAAACCATTGGCTTCTGGAAGGCAATGTTGGTTTTGCGTGTATAATAACAATTTGGAGCGGTATTGAGGCATAAACTTGTATTAGAGCTTTTAAAATAGCTTTACCTATTGTAGGTCTCATGTATGATCTCTGGAGCAAACATTGTCTCCCATAGTTTCCAGATACATTCAAAAGAAAACGCACCCAGAACATATTTCTGTTAGATTTATGTATGTGTTCAATACATTGTGTGTAATTCTCCTTGGATGAGATGAGGAAAACTGGCATTATCCTGTACATACTTGAACTGCATTTCACAACATGCATTACTGAGTGATGTATTTTCTGATAATTTATGTTTATTACGTATGTTTATTTGTGGGCTGGACAAATGTTTCAGATGGTTGAGTTTAAATGTGATATATGAAACAGGTTACTCACTGAACTATAGCTATGGAAATTCCTCACCTGTCCTGCAGGAAACTTCCAGGGGTATAAGCAGTGTTGCTCATTCATCTTGTCTGTTAACTGTCTTGCTTGTATTGGATATCTGAATGCAAGATAACATTGTTTGCAAATAGTTTTGTCAGATGTCAGGAAGGTTTATTTTAATCCATACATGTTCTTCCAAGTATCTGTCAATATCAAAAGAAGAATGTTAAACCAAGTTGTAAAACATGTTAGGTATGCTTCAAAGCCCATCTGTTTCTATATCTTGTGATCTCTTTGCAGTTAAGAGAAGCAGAGAATGCTGACTTGTTAAACAGAAGAATTGATTTTATATGGGTATAAGATGTTACGTCATCAGAACCAAAATCTGCAAAATGTTTTTGGAGGACTAATAATTAGGTTGCCCAAGTTTTAGTGTAAGAAAAAAAAGATGGATACCAATCACAGACAGTAGCACAGTTTTCCTTGTATCGTTGTAGAAATACAGTGTTATGGGGAATGACACTGATGGATAACTTGAAGAGGTCCCAGATCAAGAGTAATATAATTTCTACCGGGTTTTGAGACTGTATACAGTTAAGCCAATACTAAAAAAAAAAAAAATTGAATTAGTATGTATACAGCTATTTCAGATGTGTTATGTGAAGCAGTGCTGATTAAAAAATATCTGCACCTGTATATAATTATGTTGATTAAAATTCTTACAGGAGCAGGCCAGCACATGATGTCTAAACATAGGTTGGCTTTAACCATAGCAACAAAACATTTCATGTTGTCTTTGCCTTTAAATTTTCCAGGACATGACATGCACTTAACATTCACTGGGAAGTACACAAACTCCTTTTTCTCTTCATACTCCCATTGACAGGAGATAGCTATAAATAAATCATTTTTCTAGCATTCCCTCATGCATTTTTTTGGTCTCCTCTTATATAGCTGGTCTTCTTCCTCCTTTCAGACTCCATGAATTAATTAGTTTTGGCTTTAGGACACTTTTGCACACCAAGGTGGCAGATGGATTGAAGACTGGTGCTGTGCAAATCCCTCACTACGTCCCTCTGTGTAATACAGATATTGAACCCATAAAGTATTTGTGTTGCATACAGCTGATACAGCTGTATCGTAGAGCTGTGTTACCAGAAAAAACCACTTGATTAATTTTTGCTGACAGCAGCCTTTGAGCACAATTAGTGGGGTCTTTACAGTACTCATCATATGCTATGACAGCAAGGTGTGTTAGAAGTCAAATGGGAATTGTGGTTGTAATTTTGGAGTTTCGAAGTAGTGGTGAAGAGCTGGGTGACAACTGCTTTTGCTGTTTTCTTGCAGTATTTGTGGAATCATCCCAGGATTGAGTAGCATCTTTCTGCCACGGATGAACCCTTTTGTCTTGATTGATATTGCTGGAGCTCTGGCTCTTTGCATTACATATATGCTCATTGAAATCAAGTACGTACAGTTATTGTTTTAAAACTGTAGCTCTTTTTGTATCCAGTCAGTGGGAAAATACATGTTTTACATGAAAACAATGATTTCATTTAGAGCTGCATTTTGTATGAATGGCATTGCAACTCTACGAATGCATCTGTTTTCCAGGATGTATACTTCAAATGAGATTAGCATATGTTAAATTCTGTAAGTGTATATAATTTAAAAGAATGAAAAAAGAATCGTAAGTAAGTTCTTCTGCCTTTCAGAAACATAAATACCAGTGTTTCTTTAAAATTGCTCTTTCTCCCTAGCAATTATTTTGCTGTGGACACAGCCTCTGCTATAGCAATCGCTTTGATGACATTTGGTACCATGTATCCCATGAGTGTCTACAGTGGGAAAGTACTACTCCAGGTAAGGCAGCCTCCCAAATCAACAGAATTTGTGTTTTCGGTTTTGTTAAATGTCCTCATTTTAAAAAAACCCCTTAAGATCTGTTTTAAGCTTGCAAATAGGAAGTGTTCCAATGGGATTTTGTGATGTGCTAGAAGAATGTTAAGGGTAGTGCAAATATGCATCATGAGGTCATAAGAATTTAATGAAAATGCCATTGGTCTCTTGTGTGGGTAGACCAGACTTAAAGGCTCTCTTACTTAAACAGGGCCAGGTAATCTTTATTATAACTTTTGTCTTTTCTTTTCCTCTTCTTTTTGAAGACAACCCCACCTCATGTGATTGGCCAGTTAGATAAACTTCTTAGGGAGGTAAGTCAATGTATAATACATACCACAGTGTGCACAGCTAACAAGCATTCAGGAATGTGAAGAATTTTTCTGAGTAGTCCAAGAAGTTCGTTAAAATTATTTTTTTAGTATTGTTTTTAGCTGCATGTAGAAAATATGAATGTTGCTTTCCAAGATTAATAGTGTCATTTAGGTATCTGGAACAAATCTGTTTAAGTAGTGCAGGCTGTTTTTATTTAAATTTGAGCTACCGTTGAAGTGGTTTACAGATGTGAGTTGAAGGAGGAAAAGGAGTACAGGCAGCTGTTGAATTACAGCATATCAAGTTGAGAACATACTGCAATTTGGCAGCGAGAGTTACTTGAATTAAGTTCCTTAAACCTTTTTTGATGGATTTGGATGTTTAAGGGTAGCAAAAGAGCAGTAGATTAGCATTAATGACATTAACAGATATTATCTCTTCTGTGTATGGAGCTTTTATTTCACTACGGAAAATTATTTTTTATTCAGTTATGTATAAAAGTAGGTTTCTAAAAGGATTTGAAACTTCTAATTTATTTTCATATTTGTGGATGTTTGTGTGAAATTAGGTTTCAACTTTGGATGGGGTGTTGGAAGTTCGAAATGAGCATTTCTGGACGTTAGGTTTTGGCACTTTGGTAAGTTATGTCTTTATTTTTCTAGCCTTTAAAAAAAAGTTGTCAGATACTACTTTAATTTTTAAAATTTAAATAATGTAAGGTATTTCTTCTGAAATATTAACTATAAAAAATTTGATGGAGTCAGTACTCAGTCTTTGTGCTTTGTTGCAAAACTCCTCTTCCCCTGTCCTTTATATTTTTTTCAAGCTTTGTTACTGGTTAATGTTGCTAATGGGTACTGCAGTTCTGACTTAAAGAATGCATTTTTGCAACTGTAGAGTTTCTCTCACATTTTGGCAGTGAAGAAAATCACAAACAATAGAAAATTTTTCAAAACATTTTTCAAAATGTTTTGTACCAATAATTCTGTAAGCTGAAAGAAATGAAGGGATATTTTTTGTGATACAGAATGATCACACAGAAATTGGTTATTCCTAAGTTGATGTAGGTATGTTGTGACAGCTGGAAAATGAAGACTCTTAGAATATTTCTTTACTGATTTCTTCCAGTATGCTACCATTCCTAAAACAATGAAAAAGGCAGTAGTTCTCATTTTCTGATGTAAAAATAGCTTTCAGTTTACTGTTCTGGCATTTATGCCTAAATTTGGCATATGAGGTCTGCGCTTTGTTCTTCTTTTGAGCCATTTTCCCCCCAGTTGTTGCCTTTCCAGCCATCACATGTTGTATTGTCTAGTTTGGTTCTAAGACCCACTTTTCCTGAACGATGATCTTGATATGTTCGTAAGAGAGCAACACATTAGGAAGGATCAAAATGTATCCTGTAATAAGGTTCTTGATTTAGTCAGTAGTTTCCACTGCAAAAGGTCTTTGTATAATTTTCTGCAGGATAACTTACCTCTTCTTGAATGCATGTGGGGAATCTTTATTGGAGTAACAATTAACGGCCAACTTGTTTTTATCACTTTCTAGGCTGGATCCGTCCACGTCCGAATTCGGAGAGATGCAAATGAACAAATGGTACTCGCCCATGTCACTAACAGATTATACACATTGGTCTCTACCTTGACTGTTCAGATTTTCAAAGATGACTGGATCAGACCTACCTTATCATCTGTGCCTATTGCAAACAATATTCTGAACCTTTCGGATCATCACATTATTCCAATGCCATCTTTGAAAGCTGCTGATAATTTGAACCCTGTTACATCCACTCCAGCTAAGCCCAGCAGCCCGCCACCAGAATTTTCTTTTAACACACCAGGCAAAAATGTGAGTCCAGTCATCCTTTTAAACACTCAGACAAAGCCCTGTGGATTGGGCTTTAATCATGGATCTGCACCCTACAGCACTGTACTCAATCAAGGACTTGGAATACCAGGAATGGGAGCAGCTCAAGGATTCAGGACTGGTTTTGCAAATGTCCCAAGCAGATATGGAACAAACGCTCGTGGTCAGCCCCGACCATAATAAACACCATTATTTATTGTACTTAAGGGTATTGACTTAATTCTTTTATTACCCTATTTTTATAAACATTTGGAATGTCAAATCATTCTAAATGTCTGGGAACAAGTGCATTGTTCATATTCATGAAGTGGTTAAATAGCAGTTTTTTTCTTCGCATCAGCAGTAGCCTGTGTAATGCCACAGATATTTTCCAGACTTAAAATACTTTACAAGTAGTTTTTATAGGGTGTCTATTTCTATTCATCTTTTTTATCCACTTTTCTTCATTTATCCAAGAATGTATTGAGATGCAGCACAACTCCATAAGAGAATAAAATTGTGACCAGGTAGCATTTTTTTTCTAATGAGAGTTAGTTACTTAATGCTGAATAGCTGAGAGAATAGGAAATGGCAGATATACAAGTCCCAGTTTTCAGAGATGTTTGATTGCTGTATTAAACCATGTTTGGGCCAAATCACAATTAGTTTCTGGTTGCAAAAATCCATCAATATTCGTATTGTGGCCATTGTGAACACAATCTGGCATTTCAGATTGTAATTAATTTTGTGAGACCATGTTTTTACATTTTTATTGATGCTTTTATAGAAATTCAGATGGTTCAGCAACCATTTTCTAGTTGTAAGTATTCCATACTCATCTCTGATATTTCTTACTTTTTGGTTTAACTGCAAAATTATTTAGCAATATACTGGGAAATAAAATACTTAAAACTTAAGATTTTACAAGCACCTCTTTTTTACAATTAACCCTATTTAGGATACAGAACAGATGACTATTGTTTCTGAAGCCAGTATTTCATTTTTGACTACAGAGAGTATTCTATGATTTGATTGTGACTTTGTATTTTCCTCTGTGTATTTTTTCTGTAGTTCCAGGGGGAAAAGTAATTTATTTATATTCCTGGTTTGTATCCAGAGTACAGGTCAGTGATCGCTGACAGTTCATAGTCACTGCTGGAGTGCTTAACCTTTGGCGCACACTTGGAATGAGAACACTTAACTTGTCTCTGCTTCTGCATTACTCTTCTACTGTGCACTGAGGTGTCCATATTTCTCCAGGGCCTTTCTCAGAGAGCTCTTCCCTCTCATTGCTGTCTTTTCCTTCTCTGCTCTGACAACAGGGAAGGGCCTTTTAGAAATACTTCAGGTTTTTTTCTGTTCCCCTGTGCGGTATCTGTGTCACAATTGCTCCTCTGCACATTCTTCTGCGTCTCTTGGCCATCTAGGAATGGGTTGCCCATTCCTGTTGTTTCATTTGCAACTCAGGGTGCTGTATATTGGCTTCCACCTTGTTCATCTGTGTGCTAAGTCAGTGTCTCCATTTCTGCGAGGTGGTTATATGGAGCTGTAGTATCTCAGGGATTCCAAAGATACTATGTTACCTGAAGAGAAGGGCTTTGATAAAGAAATCTTTCTCATGTGGATCTGAGTGGAGAAACCAGCCTTCATTTGAATTTGAAAGATCTGTGGCCTCTTCACTGGCTGAGGATTTCTTTTTCTGCGTAAGAACACTGCATTCCTCTTTTTTTCTTTTTTTTTTCCCCCCTTCATGATCTGTGTTTCTTGAGCCAGTGCATGGAGGAGGTAGTCATTCTTGCAAAAGCAAGGTGACATTCTGCATGATGGAGATGTATCTTGTGGGGATGTTTTAGGCTGAGGGTAGTGTCCAGACTGCCACTGGGACACTGTCCATGTAAGCTACAAGTAGGGAATCTAGTTCTGTACTTCATTTGCAGCGAGAGCAAAAATTTCACTGCTCTGTAAGAAAATGTAATGACCTGGAAAACTTTAAATTAAAGATTACAATGAAGAGACAACAATTGGCTCTGTTTCTGTGAGGTCAGTATTAACTCAGTAATCACCTCTGGTTCATTATCCTGTCTTTCTGTGAGTCTATTACATGTGCCATTGCTGCATGGAAATTCACTGAAGTACAGAACACTTGAACAGATTCTCTGTACCTCTTGGGTGCTGAACTAGACTGCACTTTCTACAGCATCTGCAACACCTTAGAGCCAGCAGAAGGTTTACAATATACTATTCTTGTGTGGCCTGATTAAGAATTGTTCCTTACTCCAGTTTCATGATCAAAACACATGCCCTTTTTCTGATACTTTCAATACATTGTATTATATTGAATGCATGCTTACATGTTTTTAGTAGAAAATTAAATCTCCATTTTATTAAAAAATGAAGCTGATCTTTCATTTAAAATGAGAAGGGAGGGTGACAATCCCAGAATTCTGAGTGCAATATAATCACTTTAACAAAAATATTTTTTGAGTGATTGTTTACAATACATATATCACATGGCAGATTATAAAGATTCTTTTAGAAATTAGAACAGCTCTTTAGCTGCTTTATTGTTATGAATATATTAAGAATATTTGTTAAATCAGCACAGAGTAAAATGTCTCCTTTTATATGAGGAAAATAAAGTCAGTGTCATTCTTAAGTGACAAGGAAAAAGTGGTAATTTGTGTACAAGATTTTATAGTTATCTTTCTGTATATATTGTTTAAGGGATGCTCCCGGGTGGTACTTCAGTCTCAATGAGCAGGTGTGTCAAACTTCACAACTGTTTTGCTGGGTCTACTACCAGTGTAGACTGAGTCCTTGGAATAATTCTACAGAAAGTGTTTTTAATACTTTGTATTTTGTCTTTTCTAACTGTGTTTTGCTATTAAGTGGTCACAAACTAAATGTTTATTTGATACATAGTGAATGAGAATTGCTGATTTATATAATCTTCATTCCTAATGCTAGGAATGCTGTCCCAGCTAGAGAGGAAAGAGGACTGGTACTCGCTGTCATTTCTGTCTGCCAGAGGATTTGGTATTGTTACTCCCTTCAGCTGTTCCAGCTGTGATTGCTCAGGATCACATCCCTTGTAGGTAAATGCATCCAGCTTTAGAGAGTTCGAGGGGCGTGTACCATTGTTTGGCTTCAGATTCTTTCAAGGAGAAACTGCCTTGTTCTGATACAGAAGGAGCCAGAGCACCTATTACAGGACAAATAACTACCATGGGGTTTTTATCAGCTTTACATGTTGAGTGATGGCTCTTGAGTTCATTCTGTTCTGCATTCCCTTTACCCAGGTGGTAACCACAGACACCTTTGGCACGCAATGCCAGTGACAGCCTTTTGTGGGTGACAAATTGATTTTTATTCCCTTCCCCTTGACTGAGATGTGACAAGTCCATTCCAAGGAGAGAACCTGTGCAGCACTGCTGCTCATTAGATTAGCTCAAGTCCTCTATTGATTTCTAACCCTTGCTGCCACCATCCAACAGGGAAGGAGAAACTCTCTGGGCATAGGTTCTTCAACATAAAGCCTCTCTGTGAATTCTGAAGTGATTATCTGTCCTGTGCTTGTCCAGATCCTATGGATCTGGATATTTAGTCATATTCAGTGTTGAAACTGAGAGTAGAAAAGATACCAGCCCTGGTCTCTTTACTTGTATTTTTTGTTTTCTGAGCATTTTATCAAATAGCTTTGACTTCATCCTACCTGATTGTTCTCCCCTGCCTTAGTAGCAATGAGAACCCACCTTGTACCATGTCTGCTTTACTGACTACTTCTTCTGCTTTTGAGAGCTTAGATTCTTGGATTCACATGGTTACTGGGTTGATGTAAGTTTTTCTTCCAGCAATTATTTTTTAAATGAATGATGGATCATATAAATTGTTAAGATGATGATCCTTCCCTCTTTGAGTAAACCTTTCCAGGGTTTGCTTCCAGTTATGAGATGACCCTCTTTTCCTGTACCAAAAAAAAACAACAACCCAAACCCAAAACCCAAGGAGGAAGCAAAAAAAAGCAAGCCTTTTCATGTTTTCTTCACATTTTGAGAAATATTGAATCATATTACAGCAACCTGTATCTCATTTCCTTGGATTGAATAAACAACTCGAGAGCTGCATGCTCAGACAGTAAAAAGTTAGTGACAAAATTGACATGATTTGGTGTATTACATGGTTAAATTATGGTTTCAACTAAGTCTTAATAGAGATTTTAAAAAACTAGGCTTTTCCCAGTTATAACAACCCTCTGATCCAACATTTCACAATGAAGTGTGTTTTAAGTGAACTTCCAAATTCTCGAAGAGGCAGAGTAGCAGTCCACACTGCAAATGTGTACTGCATTTTTCAGAGGTCCTGCAGAGTAGTGCCACAAGAGTTCACCAAAACAAATCAGCCACACAAATTCACGTTTAGTATTTCTATATATAGCCATTCTGTTACCTTTCTTTGCCACTTAAAAGGGTGGGGAGAATGTCTTATACTGCTCAGAATATTCAAACTTCAGAAGATTTAATGTAGTTTTTTAGACTATTTTCTCATGGGCTGAAGTACAGGAGAATATGACTGCAAAGAGTTCAAGAAGCTTTGATATATTTACACAGATGTACAGTAATACCTGAAAATAAAGACTTCTGTCTAATTTTTTAGAATTTTTATTGTATTCTATTTCAGAAGTTGCAGGTAAGGCAAACGTTTCTCACCAGTGTTAAAGTGATAGGGAAACACAAAATGCTTTTGTTACATCTTGAGCTACCAAAATCAGATTGAATTTAATTTTCAGGCTATCCTGTAATAGTAAAATTTTACAGATTTTCATTGCTGTAAATACATATTTCTATTACAACTTTATAATATGGATGTAAATATTGTCTTAGGCTCCAAAATATTTGCTTTAGGAAAATGGTAAAATACAGGCCAAATCTGACATGCCTACAACTCCATGGCTTACCTCCTTTATAAATCTCTTTGCTCAGGGTAGAACTTTGCAGGGAAGAAGTTTGGAGCAGTAAAATACTGACTTTTTTTCTCTCATCTTTTACCAGTTTGATATTTTTATTTTTTTCTTCGAATGCTCTCATCCTTTTCTCACCAGTGGAAACCATAATTCTGTCAGTAGCTTTTGAATACTGTTCTTCTGGCTTTCATTGATCTCATTCCAGGCTTTCTTTTTGCCAGTGTTACACTAAATCTACTGAATAATTCCAGTAAGAAATGTAAAAGCACAGGTTTGTTAAATTGTTATCTTTTGGTGCCTAAATTGTTGTCTTGCTTTTAATAACATTTTATTTTTGATAGCATTTTGCCTTTAAAATTGCATTTAGATAAACTATAGTTTCTAAAGTGATCACTTTCCTTGTATGATTATTTCTGTTGTAGTCTGTATCAAAAACAGCAGGTGGGTGGTGTTCTGGAGGTTTTTTGGGTCAAATTGGGAATGATTCTCACATGACTGAATGGTGTGTACTGGGGCATTGCTCCCACACATCACCTGATCTTCTGTTTATGTCTCCTGTGTTGCAGTCAGAGCCCAGGGAAACCCCCATATACCTTCCTGTTAGCATCCCCCCCCACCACCCTTCTCCATCAAAAAGTATCCAACAAATGACAGGGACAAAACTGAATTTGGGTTATTGCTCTGTTTTTTGGTGGTCAGCTCTCTGCAGAGAAGAATCTTTGCAGCCGCCTTTGTAGCGGGTGGAGGAGAGGGACCAGAGAGGATTAAAAACCACATCTGTGTGTCAGGAGTTCTAGCAACTCATATCAACATGAGGTGGTTTATTTCAACCCAAAGTAGAAGTCTGCTATAGTGTGATTTTTGCCTCTTTTGATAGCATAGTGTAAATTTCCATAGCTGAACACTGCAAAAGTTGGTCACACCTTGTAAAAATATGTCATACAATTAAGTTGTGAGGCATTCTCTCCTGAGATCGTAATATGTGACAAAAACCAATGATAACAATCTGGAAAAATTCTGGGGCTTTTTTTTTATTAAGAGATAAGACATGGAAAGATCAAATTCTTTCCAGGCTGAACTAGTTCTTATTTTATGGTAACTTATTTGGCTACATATACCATTAGGCCAGGAACAGCTGAATCAATAATCAGTCTAGCAAGAACTATCATATTTTTCTTCCCCTTGGTACTCTCCAACGCAATTAAATAGAAAATGTGAAGGTGGGCAAACAGTATTGTGAATGGAGTACAATTTGTTGATATTTTGTCTGTCACAGGTTGAGATATTCCAGTACAAACACTTGCAGGATTTTGTTGAGATTGTCGATAGTGGCTTTGTCAAGGTTTTCTTCTGTGTCCTCCATGGTATGCCATACTGCAGGAAAAGGGGATGGAATCAGATGCAGGACTGGAACCCCTATGAAAATGAAAGTGAAATTTGGAGAAGAAATATTGGAGAAGTTCTGTTAAGCCAACTGATACTTCACCATTTAGCAATAGTCAGGTAACTATTCAATAAGCTTGCTTTATAGAGTGTGTCACTGCAGCTTCCTTTTACCTTCTCTTGTTTCGATGCTTGTGACTGCATCCCATCATTAAAGAGTGTGTTGTGTAATGTTGCTACCTTCCTTTCCTTTGAATACTTTTCCCTCAATTAATTTTTTTCCTAAGTAATCTGTAGCTACTTCTTGTTGGGGTTTTTTTTAAGATTCTTTGCATTTTTTTAGGAGCTAGAGAAGGACAGAGAAATCACTGCAGCTCCTCAAACTGAAAACTAATTACCATGTTTTTGTGAAAGTGTTAAGATTGAACATTTTTGAAGCAATTTTTTAGTTCTCTATGTAAATGGTAAAATATGGTGTCTTATTTTTACTCCATAAAATACTGCCAGTGTTACCCTCAGATAAAGGAACTTCCACTTGAAAGGACTGTATCACTGCATATATATATATATATATATACACATATATATACACACATATATATACACATACATATATATATATACACACACATCAAGCCACCTATATGTACTGCAACTTTTAGGTAAAAGAGGAATTAAATAGGTCTTCTGCTTCCTGATTGCTTTTGGGGAGGAGCATTTTTTTTTCTCAGCCTCTTTCCTGTTTTACTGCTTTTTCTCTCTGATTTTTCAGCTGCATACCACTAAGGAATCCATTTCTTTCATTATGTGATCAGAAAGAGTTTGGAGGTGTAATCATTGTTTTCCCCTATCAGCTTCTCTTGTGTAGGATTTTTATATCCCTGGACATGCATATGATGGCTGTGTTGGATTTGTTGGACCTGGGCCCTGCCTTGGTGTGAAAAATGAAAGATTTGTGGAGCTGAAGGGCCCTTGAGCAGGACACAGTAAGCAGAGCTCAGTGAAGAGGGTGCTTGCTTAGAAGTGGAGAGGTGCAGCTGCCCTTGTGCCTGCTTCCAGAGCTATGTGCACATTCTGCATTACTCAGTAGTTAACAGACCATAAGCAGTGGTAAAATCAGGGGCTGGATATGAAGATACCTCCCTCCTTTCCTAGGGAAACACCCTCTTCATTGAACTAGTGTTGCATTCCTTTCTGGTCAACCCTTCTGTAGCAATATGACTCTTGTAGTACTTACGGTACTGTAGAAAACTTCAGTCGGAAGAGTTCACTGATCTACCCTTACTTGGCCCACCTTAGTTTTGAAGGTGCTCTGCTAAGTGGAGCAGGGTCACTTAACTTTGTAGGACACTACTGCAGGCAGACATTTGCATTCTCTCTGTACCATTGAAGCTCCAGCAAAATGATGATAGGTATGTTTTATTGCAGCTTTTGTTCAGGTATGCTTTTCAAAGCTGTAAAGTTGGATTCAGAAGCCTCAAGTTTGGGCAAATAAGCTTGAAAAACAGGAGCATATGCACTTGCTCATTCACTAAATGATGCATTTCTTACTGAACATATACTTCAAAATAGAAGAATTTCTGGTACCTCTTAATAAAAACGGAACGTGATCATCTTCAACCAAGCCTCGATGTAAAGTACTCCGGAAATACTGGCTTTCAACAGGGTGATTCTTCAGCAGATTCATGTTGTGTAGCTCTTGCTCTGCAATGCACAGTGGAAGTGATTATAACAATTTTTGGACAATGAAGCATGTTAGCACGTTTGAATTATTTTTCCTCTCACATGGAAGCTTTTTCCATCAAAGAAGAAAAAGGCAGTGGTGACTAGACAGTCATTGTTGCATTTGCTTAATACTTGGAAGACCTCAGGACTGGTGCTATTACTATCATTTTACAGAAGTGAGAACTAAAACAGGAGTGAAGCAGTTGCCAGGAGTCACAGAGTGACAATCAGTAATGGAAGCTGTTTTGTTGCTTCCAAATGTCTGAGAGTCTTCCTCAGTTGTTTTATTAATTAAATATCAAAATCTTCATATAGGTTTAAGATGAACCAAATTTCACATTTAGATTACCAAATATTATTATTGTAAATCAGAAAGTTAATCTAAAAATCTGATTTACAGGACTTAATGCATTCAGAAACTACTCGCTAGGTTTTGAAATGCATTCAAAGCCCATGTCCTTCTGCTTACCAATTGCCTGAAGCCTCTGAAACCATCGAATAGTGTTTGGAAAATAATTGGGGAAGACTGGGTTTGGGGCACCAATTAAATCCAGCAGTACAAACAGGTCCTACAGAAGAAAGAGTCTTTTTAGTACAGAACGCTTTCCTACAACACCAGCAGCAGCAACGAAACCTCTTGGTTTCCTGTATAGGTCATGAGCAGGTCTTTGCTAGCTCTGGCCAAAGATCTGGCTTTTCTACCATGGTGCCTGAGAAGAATTCACTAGCAGAACCTGATTCCAATCTGATACATTTTGCTGTCTTTCCAAGGAGGGAAAAGATAGGCTATTTCCCTGTTCCTCAAGCTGAAACAGGCTGCATAGCTTAGTGTGCGATTTGTGTGTTGTATCTCTTTAAAAGAAAAACTACGGTAGGTGGGGAGAAAGAAGAGGAAATTGCTTCTTCCCCTGAGAACAACAAAGTCTGTCAAGGGAAAGACATTTTATGAGTCACAAGAAGCAGTGACAGAAGAGAAGTGCCTCAGTAGTAAACATGGAAAGTAGAAAGGAACAGTCAACCAGAATGTTAGTAGGAATCAAAGGAAAACAGAGGTTGCTGTAGCTTAGTACTGAGCTAGGGGAGATTTGTTCATAGGCCACTACTGTTTGTGCTCTTTCCTTATCACTTTGAATTATCTTTTCCTGAAGAAGGTGGGTATCCTAGTTTATGTTCTAGTAAACTTGTGTAATTTGATTTTTCTATGACTCCTCCTCATACTTGCATGCAGCAGGTCTAATCACCTGAAAAGCTCTTGCCAATTCTCTATCATATTTCATAATGTTTCCAGAAGCCTGCCTCTTCCTTTAACTTTAGTGGGGTCTTGGTTTCTTGGGAATTTGGCCAGTTACCTACTAATTAAATATTTTTAAAAATGCCATTTACTATTGTTCATTAAGGAGGTGAAAGCCACTTACTATGCCCTGCAGCTGGTTTGTCGTTGTTGAACCAGGTGGGTGTGGAGTAGATACCATTTTCTGAGCTAAGTGTTGAGATCCATAGAGGGAATCAGAAGGGGACCACCGGACAAAGGCTTCTTCGCCATCAAAAAAAATGAGCTGAAGTGAAAGGTCTGGTCTTGATGCTGAGCTGGCCTGTTGGAGGAAGTTAAAAGTAAAATAACTCATTCTGGCCAGATCTGTAAATAAAGGGCAAATACTGTAGTCATACAGGTATATGAATAAGGGTGTATTTTCAAGGTTCCCTGTGCAAACCTTCCTTTGGCTGTTATTATGGTGTAATAGTGGTAGTGATCAGTCAAGGTAATTGTTATTTATCTAACACAGTGACACATTCTCCAGTCTTGTATCATTTTGGTTCTGGATAAAAGTTTCATTTCTGACTTTGGAAGACGTGAGCTGAGTGTTGAGACAGATCTACAAAACCAGGTAGCAGCAACATTATCTCAAATAATGAGGACACGTGTCAGTAACAACACGTGAGTGTTAACATTATTATTTGTGCTAATATTATTATTTGATTGCACCACAAGGATTAATATAATTGCTACAGCTATGCATCAGTGGGGGTGAATTATGTATTTGTCAAGTTGGTGGTTCTTTGAGACCTTTCTTTTCATTCAGGGGAACTTGCAATCATTGAGGCAACTTCACCCTATACCAAAGCAAAGAGAGTGGGTAGATACGTCTTTTGCTTTCAACAACCAAAAATATAACAGCACTAAAACATGAGAATATATCACAAAAAAGACATTTGTATGAAATTTCTTCCCAGTGTAGAAGGAGTCTACTATCTGAAGCCTTGTTTGAACTGTCAGCATTTCCTAATAATCTACAGCATGGCGAATCCAAGTCTGTTTCCACTAAATGAACAGTTTTGGGAACTGTGGTCTTGGCAATTGCTATAAATATTTTAACCCCTCTCTGAATTAACACTACTTCAAGTAAAATTGCATGATGTGGTTAAAAAGGTGGGGTCACTGGCAGCAGTCGTGTCCTGTATGGGCTACAACTCCCAAGTAGCTGGAGCTGATCCAATATAAACAGTAGTGGAAAGCTTCTATAAAATGTCGCTCACACAGGCAAGATGGTATCGATTGTGCTCACAGTGGTATATCGATTTCTCTAATGGCAATGGTTTGCTGCCCTTTGTCCTTTGCACATGACAGAACTCTGTGGACAGCAGTCATTTTGCATTACATTCTGGAGGAACTGTATCAATGCCATTTGAGTTTTAGAAAGTAGTATTTGTGTTATTATTACTATTACTGCTTAACACATTTTAATAATGTAGAGAGATGTCTTTGCCCATTAATTTTAAACTTTCTCTATATAACTGGAGAAACATCAAGATAAAAATCACAGCTTCAAGTCAAAGTATAAATGGATTTGGCTGAAAACATAACAAAGTCTGTTGTGCTACCATAAGCAAAGCAAAAACATCGTAGCTAATGTATTAAGCAGATGGGTCCCAAAGTATATTTTGTTAACAGACTGTACAAATGGTGGCCTGTGCAAAGTAATTAATTGCCTTTTTGTCAAATGCTGTCACCTTAAATGATAAAACAATTTTCATTGTAAAATGATGTATTAGTAGTCAAAAATGCCAGTCTTTAAAGTCAGTGTGCAGGTTGTTTCATAAATAACACCAGGCAAATTTATCATAAATGAAACTTCTGAATGAAAGCATATGTATTACAGGAGTGTTTTGTCTTGTGATTAAAAATATTATTCCTAATCTTCTCATTCTTAAATATTCACATGTCAGAAGGTGTCAAATCAGTTTCTGGAAACTACTGTTGACAAGTAATCTTAATACCTGAGCTGAGTGTACTCCTGACACTTTGTAGAGTGTCTCTCACCTTTGAGAGACCTTTTCCTGTGAAAGCTCTGTAAGTGTTTGTGAGTTTTTTTTCTGTAAATAGTGACTACTGAACCAGTAGATGGCACTCGTGAATCTGTAATCCTACAAAGTTGTAATCCTACAAGCTTTAAGAGTTTGTAGGCTCAACAGATCTTTGTGCCTAGCAACTGCAGCCCTTCGAAGCAGATTTTCGTAGCATAGGTAACACAGACTGATAACATTATACTTCTTTTCATAAATAAACTATTCAAATTGGTAAAAAAAGATAAGAAACAAAACTTGAAATCCTCGTGGGATGGGGGACCCGAGTGTGACTCTTCCGCACAACAATTAGTTCATCTGTGTCCCAAAGCAGAATACAACTGAGAGATTTCTGCAGGATTCAGAATGCAACAAAACTTTGTCAATGACCCTAGATGTTACTGGATCTGATAGGAACTTCTGAGTAGGGTTCTGTGCCTTTTAGATAGAAAGTAGCATTATATCTTTTCAAATCTAGGAAAGATCTGTTATTCGTGTATCATTTATTTTTTTATAGTCTATGTTTATATAGATAACTTTAAGATATCCACCCTTTTAATAAGAAGTTTAAATGTGATAATGTACTTTATAGAGTAATAGATACTGATCTCTGTTTGTTCTTGGAGTCAGTGGGAGATTTATCACAGGCACAGCAACCGGAGAAGCCAGCATGCAGGCTGTGGAAAAGAATGTGGAAATGCCCTGAGGCCTGTTGCTGTTGGAAAAGCAAATGAAAATGAAACAAAAAAACTACCTTGATTAACTGAAGCTTGTTATCCAGGGCGCGTGCCAGCTCCAGTATCATAGCACAAGGCACAGCTGAATCAGTTGCTCCTACAAACACTCTGTCCTGCCATCGTTGTCCAAAGAATTTTGAGTCGTAGTGGCAAGCAAGTACTAGATGGCGTTTTGCAGAGGGGTCAAGAGTGCTGATAAGGTTTGAAAATGTTTTATATCCATATGGTGTGTATCTCTGAAATGTATCTTCTTCAATTTCCCAACCAGCCTTTAATGTTTGAAGACGGTGCTTGATATGCTGCAATTATAAAAAACAATCAGATTAATATTTCTTGCTTCAGAAGTATGTTGCAGACAAATCGTAATTAGCTAATTAATAGTGGCTCTTATTTCCATAAGCTCATTGTATTTTAAAGGATAGACTTCATAGCAAAAAACGTAATTTCACTGCATAACTTTGCTACCTCAGCCTTTGACTGACTCATTTGCTTTCTATTTCTTCCTTTTGACCCTTGTCTATGGAGTGTGAAGGTGTTTTGAATGATTGCCAATTATTATGACACATTAAGATCTTGATCTCTGAAGTTTTCAGGCCAGTGTCTTTTGCAGGTGTAACTAGAGCAGATTTAATGTTAACATCTTCAAATCTTTACTGAGATGTGCCCTTAAATGTAAAGTCAGAATTGGCTACCTTGTTGTGGCTGTTTAGACAATTACCACACAGAGATGCCACAGCAGTATAAGGAAAAAAAAAAGCTGTTTGGTTTGGTTGGTTGGTGTGAGGTGGTTGGGCTTTTTAGCTTCTGTGAGAAATCTGCCTTTCAACTGACATAAATTGTTTACAAGGCCATAAGAGATATGTAGATTCCTTTAAATTAAAGAAAGAATTAAAGCTCACTTTAAGTAAAGATAAGAATTAAGACAATCTATAAAAGAAATGATTCATTTTAGCTATCATCCTACCTAAAGACAATACCTCTAACAATCCCAGCTATACTTCAACCAGAGTTCTGGCTAAGTCGTACTAGAGGGACATCTCTGTTTCTCTGTCGAGCAACTTCTTTTTATAGGTCGCTGGAGTGCTTCTTCAAGGCAGATTCCTCTCTAAGTGAACACTAGGAAAAGCCTCTGAGGGGAAATAGGCTTTGAAGACTTGTTCTGCTCTTAGTGAAGTCAGTAGGAATATTGCCATAGATTTTAGTGCTAGAACACATTTCCATTTTGTTTGTGGTCACCCTCTGAAAGCTTTTACAACATTGTATGGTCTATCAGCTATCAGTAGGCAGAGTAAAGGATGTCTGTCAGGGATTAAGGGGACTATATAAGCCTGGATGGAATTCCCAGTAGCCTTTTCCCTTAAAGGAGTCTGATGCTTTTTGTGTCTCAACAAAGAAGTGTCATCCATTTCAAACTCTGTTATTATGTTTTGACAATAGGGGACTCCTTTTTTTTTCCTTTGGTGGGGGGTCTAATTTAATACATGCTGTTACCTTGTAACAGGATGATCCTATTTTGAACATGATCTGTGGTCTTCTAGCCTAGGCTCAGCTGTTTTTTTGTTTTTCTTCCTTTTCCCCCTTTCATTTGGCTGCCTTCCAGGGTATCACTAAAGAAACCACAAAACTAAATCTATAGAGACATGCGCACGCACACACAAAGCATAAAAAGGCTGCATTTTTCCAGTCTACAAATTGCAGAGTGGCAACTAAATTTATTGTAGTTAGGGCTGTCCTAGAGCTGTTGAGTCACTGCCTGAAGGGTAGATGAAGGCTAGTGAGATGATGTGAATGTCTTCTAGTAAACTCAGCTGTACCATTGTCTCCCGCTCGGCTAATGTAATCCAGAGCCAGCAGGGACACTGTCCTGAAGATGCCCACACTGTGAGTGCAGGGCAGAGATGCCGACAGGGCAGCAACCCAGTTGTGTGGTAACTTCTTGTGGCTCAAAGACAATATGCTGGAGCCTTTACTGCCTTGGGGCCAGCTGCAGCCTGGGTTTGTTAGCCCAGCACTAGGACACTGCTGTGCTTGGGCCAGTGGAGCTGGTGTGGTTCGTGGACCAGGGCTGCACTTCGTTGTGCTGACCATTTCATCTGCCTGCTCCTCTGGGCTCCTGTGATCCCTTTTTGTGTTGATACACCCACCTGAAGCAACACTCCAGGGCACTGTAACAGCACAGGACAGGGCCTCTCCAGAAAAAGTGGTGGGGGTATCATTTATTTCATCCCATGCATGGTCTCGGATTTGAACCAGTGACCAAAAACCTGCTCAAGTGAGGGAAAGGACAACCATTGTGTTGTACTTTGGGTACCAAACCTGGGGCAAGCTTTTTAACTCAAAACATGATTTTTAAAGAAAAGTTTTCTTTTTAATCGTGCTATGCAGCCCTGGAAAATAATGTTAGCTAATGTACAAGCTGTGTCATGTAGGCATGATGCAGTCTAGACCCGAACAATGATAGAGTTCATCCTACTGAATGAAAGGAATGTGACTGTCAATTTAGTGGGACTGTCTCTTCAGTGGGTGTCATCAAAGGTGTTACCAGAATATAAATAATAATAATATATAATAAAGAAGTTCTTAGAGGTAATCAGGAGGTGTTGTCTTACCTGTCGCACAATGTAATTTCCTGATGATCCCGGGTATCTTTCTATCAGGATAGGGCGCAAATCATTCTCCCACATTTCAGAAACATCTGTGTTGGCCACAACTTTTTGAATAGCATCAGAACCTAAAATTCTTGGCTGGTGAGAATACTGTAGAAGGTAGAGAGAAGAAAGACCTCTATAACTATTACTAGATCTTTTTAACCATAGTTTTCTTCAGAATTACAATAACAGTGGTATATTGTGCTACTTTGATTTACTCCCAACAAAAAGTAATTTAAAAAACCCTTTTCATTCAGAATTGATTGGCTTCTCTATCTTTCATTTCCATGCAAAATATGCTAGTATTAAAACTATGGGAGAAAGTTTTACCTACCAGCTAGCTGTAAAACCTCAACCTATGAATGGGTTCCCTGTTTCCTAATATCTTAATTCTACATGTCATGTCTGCAACCACGCCACCTTCAACTGAGGTTTCTACTGAGACAAACACCAGAAGCTTTGTTCCTAGTAGTAATAATACTTAGCTTTATGCTGTGTCTATGTTTTAAGATGCAGTACTGCAAAGAAATGCCTAAGGTAACTCATTCCCAGAGGGAGCGAGCAGTCATTGTGGCCTCTGCCCACAGTGGCAGTACGAGTGTGACTGCACAGAATGCTGTGGCTCATTTGGGGCTAGCTGGGGCATTTGTCAGCTTGGTGACACAGGGGTTAACCTCAGAACCGACAGCTTGTCTCCTGTGACAACCACTAGTCCGTGAGCTACCTCCCCAGTGACTTCCTTTCTGTTGCCCAAGCGCAGGCCTTTGGGGCTGTATCAGATGAGACCCAGAGTGCTTGAGACATCCTTACTGGCTGGCAGATGCACATCTTTGATGTGCAAGAGCCCTGTAATGCTCTGGAGTGGTATCTGAATGCCAGGTGGGATTCCCAAGGATATCTCAAATGCCCCTTTATACCCCAGGTTTGAACCCATCCAATCTCTAGCAATTGTCTTCTCACAAACTTCCTGAGCCACTAATGTTTTTATAGATTCCTATTTTAGGCACTATCATATCCATTCCTCATTTATATCACAGGGTCTTCCCTCTACTCCTGTCTTTCTCTTAATGAAAAATACTGCTTTGTTTATTGGTTCTTTGATTGGAACTGCCTTACACGACTGATCAGACTCGCTGTCCTTCAGTGTACCTTGTCTATATCATCCTTTCAGAGATGAGCAAAAGGAGAGAAACTGGAACATGAGCACACCATAGTTTATACTGTAGGACAATGGTATTTTTATTTTATTATTTTTCTTTCTTCAAACTGTTTAACAGCTAAATTGCTTTTGGGCTGCTCCTGCATCAAACTGACATTTTCGTAAATATCTGTAGTCTAACCCTATCATTGTATATGTTAACAAAAAATAATTCACTCTCCTTTTCTACTCATGTGTGTCATTTCACATGTGTCTGAAATAACACCTAAAACCCATTACCTGGCCAGAATGTGAACTGACCTTGAGAGTCAGGTATCTTGTTACCGGTTATCTTATTACCCTACGTGATGAATATTGTTTTTAAAATGGGGGTTTCCTCACTATTTGACTTCTTTTCTACTTCATTTGTGTTTGTACAAGCAAGTATGAGCACAAGTATTTTCTAGACTTCACTGTAAACATTTACTTCTACCCTTCTCTTGTTTCCTAGCTGTTTATCTCCATGTGAACCTTTCCTCTAATTCTCCTTAACTTTACTAGTGAAATTAAGCAGAGGGGTGACACAAAGATACTGAATCTTATTGTGCCATTTTTAATACAGTGTTTAAAGCTGAATTTTAAGACTGTAAGGACACCAAAATTTAGGATGGGCAGGTAACATTTTTCCTACTAGCAAATTTAGACATAGATTAAAGAAAAATTGCATTTCATCTGATATAAAAATGAACTTTTGAAAGTTTGGAAATTGTACTGTGGAAGTTGCAAAACAGTCTTTTAAAATACTAGAAGATTAATATGGTGGAACTTTGACCAGTGTAGAAGAGACACAGACAAGAGAAAATGTTGTCAGGGAGCTGTTTGGTTTAGGAGGAGCAGGCTGTAAGGGGAGAGAGAAAAGCTAAAGCTGTGTACTTCAGAAGAGTGTAGGAGGACAATTTAATTAAGGAAGTTCAGAAAATATGTCTGCAGTTGAACAAGTGAAGAACATGCCTGGTAATTGGGGTCATTGAATCACTTTGCAAAGAAACATTATTAAAGTAAAAACGCATGAAAATACTTCAAAAGAGAGGAATCGATTTCCACTTCTAATAATGGAGAGATCTTCAATTTTGGGAAGTGAGAGGAATTACAAAAGTGATTATGAAATAAAAGAGAAGGAAAATAAGATTTGTAAATGACTCATTCTTTACAGTGTTGGTCAATCCCTATTTTGCCACAACAGGGAGGCACAACAATGTATTCATGACAGGGTTGTCACTAAGCCTGTTGTACTAAGCTGTATGAAACTCAAGACTTCAAGTTCTACAAGTAGCTCAGGCTCACCTGTAGGACTTTGAATTTCTGGCTCACACATCGCTCCAGGGAGAAAGAACAAAAGTTGTCGAAAGACAAGAATTTGATGAGAAAGAGGAAGTTGTTGTGCACAGGCAGAGGAGCTCAGCTGCGATGGTTCTGTGGCTGGATGACACTACTGACAGCACTGGCGAGGAGATTGACTGTCAGAATGGAACGAACCAAGGAGTGAAGCTGGGGCTCAAGGGGGCCGAAAGAAGGAGCACTGGGGCTGCATGATTGTTCATTGACCAGTGTGACTAAAGATTTAGCCCCACATGTTCTTATGCAAATACTTTATATGTACGTATACGTGTATTGTGTGTAATACAGATGTGTTATGTTACAGATACATAGTCTATACATGAGCTATATATCTATTATATAGTGAGCTATACACACACATATATGTATGTGTTGTAAGATACAATTAATAGAACTGAATGACAGAGTATCTCATTAACAAACAAACAAACAACCCAACATTTCCTTGAATGGGGGGTAAATAAAATCAAGGAGAAAGGGAATGACTAAGGGGAAGTGTGTGGAAAGGTGTGAGGAAAGCTTCATTTTACCAGTTTGTCCTGGACTCTGATCTATTGCTGAAGAGAATGGTGCACTGGATTAGTGGAATTCAGTTGCTTCTGGCTGAACTTTGAGTTGGGCTCTTCTACAAACACTTGGGTAAGGGCCCTAGAAGTATATTTTCCGTTTGGAAATTCCTGAAATGTTTAGTTGAATGTGATTTGCAGTTTTATGCTCTCCTATGTTTCACGTGGTTTAGTTCTTCACGAAGAAAACCATGTTAATATTTCATAATGAACCACTAAAAGCTGCTATATAGAGAAATCTGTGGTTTAGGGCTTACCACTCTTAAATGAAATCTTATCTCGAGACTCCTCTTTTCAGTAGTTCACACACCACTTTAAATTAGACACAATATAGTATGGGTCTACAACATATTAGAGCATTATATCCTTTCAAAACAATTCTGTACAATTCTTCTATCAGCACCATGCCTACTTGTTTTTCCTAGATACGTGAGCAGTGCTGCTGGAAGAGCTATTTGTCTTCTCAAACTAAGTCACTGTCCTCTGACTCACTGTAATCACAATGAAAATTGGAGTACGGGAGAATGTTATAAGGAATATAATTTCAGATTTTGATCCGTCCTGTCCTGTTTGGATTTCCCCTTAAATTCACTAACTGCCCCTGACAAAGCTTATCGCTGTTGCTGCCCGGTCCCAGGCGGTGCGAGACGACAAAGACAAACGTGTGAAGATTTGTTCTCTGCGGCCACCAAGCTCGGGCTAAGAGGGAAGCCATGCCACCCACCCTCACCTGCGGGACCGCCTCAAGGGTGACCCCAGCCCGAATTCGCGTTGGCGGCCAGGGCAGGAGGGATGAGGCTGTCCCCCCGCCCAGCCGCTGCCCCCTGCCCGCCGGGAAGGCGCTGCCCCCCGCACCAAGGGAGAGGCAAGAAGCGCCTGGGAAAGGCAAACGCGACCCACCTTCTCCAGGGTCCACTGCGCTCCGGCGTCCCTCCCGAGCGCCGGGGGCAGGCAGGCGGCGAGGCACAGCGCCCCGAGCAGCCGGACAGCGACCCCCGCCATCGCCTCCCTCCGCCTCGCCGAGTGCCGGGGCTTCAAGGAGAGAGCCGGGGCTGTGCCGGCGGAGGTGGAGGCGGGGGAAGGACGGACGGAGGCACGGAGGGAGAGAGGGAGGGAGGGAGGAGGCTGCCGCAGGAGCGGCGCTGCCTGCTGGAGCCGCAGCCCTGCCAGCCGCTCTGGCAGCCCGCGCTCCCTGCTTGCCGAGCTCGTCCCCGGCAGCACGTCAGCAGTGCCAAGGGCTGCCTGCCGCCCCCCGGCCCCCTCCCCGCTCCCTCCTCCCCCGGCCGCCGGGCCGCGACGGCGGCGCACGCACTCGTGATTCCCACCGCGGGAAAAGCCGGAGCCTGCGGCTTTCCCCTGAAAGCTGGTTTTGTGTTCCGAGGGGCAGCTCCGGCATGGGCTGCGGCTCGGGGGCCCCGCGTGATCTGTCCGCGTTCGGGCACCGGTGGGAGCTCCGGGCGCTGGAATTAGGGAGGGCTCTGCGGCGCGGCCCGGGCTCCCTGCTGGGAACCGGCCGGGAGCAGCGCTCGTGGCTGATGGAAGCTCGAAACGGCTGTGACGGCAAAGACCTACAGAATTGCAAAGGGGTTTAGTTTGTTATTTTATAACTTCTTTTTATCATCTTTTTTAGGCCTAAAACAACAACAATACTTGCTAAAATGAATATCCACTCTTCAGGCGTTTTAAATTCTGTAATTATACTATCAACTAACAATGAAGCAAAAGCTGTGGTGAGGCCGTATTCTGCAGTACACCAATTTAAATTATTAAACCAAGGATACAAGTTTCTGAGCTCCTGATCTCTTCTTTAGGTCATTTGACATCACCGTTCTTGCTCTAGGATGTCGTAGAAAACATCTGACTATTCTGCATCACAGATACTCCATTTAAAGTCTCCGATTTTTACATATTTCTTAAAGTTCAGGCTTAATGTCAAAACAAATTAAAACAAAAAAAGAAGAAAGGAAGAAGGGAAGCAGAAGTAGTAACCATTTTGCTGCTCATCAGCCTTGTACTGGAAAGCCACATCCTAGTAACTATAGCTTTGCAAGTATTCAAAGTGTCCACACGGGCGATGTTAGAGAAATGGGGCAATTTGTGATTTGCAGATTGTTGACCCAGATTTCACAGATTTCCTAGAAAAGCTGGTGGATCTGCCACCCAGCATACAGATGGCATCTCTGGTGGTGATAGTTTTACTACAGATGCAGCGTTCTTCTAGCTGATTCTGAGAATGTGGCTGTATCAAATTTTTTTCATATATGGGAAAACAAAGAGTTAATTTAAATTGGTGCCTCTTTGTTTTCAGTCGTGAAAGTCCACACATTGCTTTGTTAGGAAATTGTTCCAAATTCTCAGCCAAGTCACTGGTTAATAGGGAGAAATGGGCAATCTTTTGATTACCAAGAAAAATCAGCATGGTTGACAGATTTTTAGACAAAAGCCCCAGCATGTCAGACATCAAGTCACAGGAAATTAGTCTAAATCCAACTACCAAGATGATGGTGATCCCAACAGAACTACACAACAGAACAAAAATCTGTTGCCCCTCCGTGAGATTTCCTGTGGTTGCCTATACAATCCAGATGCTGGACAGATTTTCTGGGTGATGTGCCAGGCTTCTCATACAATTTAGCAGAAAAGAAAATAAATACAATAGCTACAGGAGAAATCTGACAAGAATATAAACTTGAGTCAGGACTAGCTAACACTGCTTTTCCCTAAGGGATTGTGGTTGTTCTGAGGGTTACAATTATTTGATAGATTACAAATTTGGCAAGTGTAAAGTCAGATTAAGGCAGTGTTAATATCACCTACATGGGAAACACACATAAAAATGTAAGTGCTGGACCAGATGTGTAGAGAGATTAAACAGGATTTTAAAGGCATTACTTTCAGAATTTGGAGTGGAGATATCTCCTCCCATAACTACCCCAGAAAGTTCTACATCTATAAAGAAGACTGAGGGGAAAAAAAAAAAAGAATCCATGTAACAGGAATCAGAACACTTAATAGCTGAAAATAGTATTATGTAACTATTTAAAAAAATAATACGCACACTTAAAAAAAAATTAATCAAAGATGATGGGCATTTTGTTTTTCCAGGGATTTGTGAAGGAAAAATGTGTTGTTTAGTCCTGCTTCATACCACCTAATAGAAAATGTGTCAGCAAATTGCTCAGTGGCCAGCTGTTCTATTACATAAATTTTAAATAGTTGGATTATTACTCTGAAAAATCAAATGTGATCAGATGTCATCTAGAGGGGAAAAAGAAAAGGGTAGTTTATTTGAAGAAAAGCATAGGCAATCTGTGACAGCTGACCTGTACATCGTCCCTTCCTGTGCCCAGTTGGGAAGTGACAGTTGGTATGACAGTGCCATCTACTGAAGTCCCGATGATCAGTCAATGGAGGCACCGCTGCCAAAACCTTCTCCTCCTGCTGGCCCTGCAACATGTCAGCATTTCAGCCAAACGCCCCTGGGAAGCTGAGGCCGCGTGCTCCATCATTGCCTTGGCTATTAGCTCTGGAGAAATGCACTGCCCAGTGCTGTGGGTTTAATGCATGCCAGTTTTCTCCAGAAGGGGAACTCCTGCACCTTCCACCGCTGCAAAGATGGTTTTAATGCTCAGCCCTTCCGACTGGCAGGCTCGTGGCAGGGAGAGCAGAGGAAGTGTGGTTTGCTGTGGTTTGAATCCACATAATAAAGTCATTTCCAACGCAGAAGGTTGGATGGGGCTCGGAGCAACCCAGGCTAGTGGAAGGTGTCCCTGCCCACAGCAGGGATTTGGAACTTGCTGGTCTCTAAAGTCCCTTCCAACCCAAGCCACTCTATGATTCTATAATTTTGAGCCTGAGCTATGGCTGATTTGCCAACAGCAGTAAGGCAGCAGATGCAGTCTGAGATACCCAGAGTTCAGCAGCCTGGGCTGCTGTGGACTCAGAAATCCATAAGCAGCTCTCACAGCCCAGAGGGAAAGGGTGGTGGGGCTGGTGGCCATGGAGAAGCACAGGGGCCTGCAGGTGCCCAGTGCTCATGTGCATCTTGTGGGCTTGAGCTGCGGCTGTTCATCCCGGCTAACTCACCCACTGCTCATCTCAGGAGGGCTTGGAACAGCCTTTATCAGGCTGTGGAAGCACCCCACTTGGTGATTCAGGTTAAAGAGACTCTGTTTCCATGGGCTGATGCTTTCACAGACAAAGCTTTAATAAGTGAAAAGTGTGAAATGTGTTAGGTTTACCCTAAACGCTTAATTAGGAAAACAACTTTATTTTGGAGCCAATACAGTAGAATTGTATATCTCTTATGTAAATGAGGCTACCCATCCAGCAGATGCAAGGATCTGTGAGGTCATTCCTTAAACTAGAGGGCGGTAAGTGAATTCCAAAACTCAGTTACCTATAATTTATAATAAAAATATATATTTTGTTTAATAAAAATGAAGTTACAAATATGTGTTTATACTGAGGTAAATTTTGATTCCTTGTTTATAAAGTCTATACTAAACTTTTCACTGGTTTATTTGAGGTAGATTTTGGGACAAAGTTCAGCTAAGGGCTCAAACCAAGACGATGAGGTAATTCAGAGACATACCCACATTTCAGGATTTTATCCAAACCAAACCTGAACTCCTAACTTTTTTCAGTTCCCTTATGGGAGAGGTTGAGTTGAGAGAGTGAGAGAGAAAAGAGACAATGAACTGAAAGAACAACAAACATTTGTATATTTTGTCCATAGAGATATTACTTCCTCTTTTTGCAGACATTTGTTGCAGATCTTGCAGATCCTACATGAGGGCCTTTGCTATGCAACATCAGTGTCACAAGCAATGAAAAATAACCATGGCAGCATGTGCTTATGGAATTTCTCAGGCAAATGCACCAGTAAAGTCTCCCACGACATTGCCTTGAATATGAAAGTATTCAAAACATTAGATTGGTGAACAGAAATGAATATATTATGTATCCATTTTCAGATATGAAGTTTCCAAATGTTAGAGATATTATTTTCAAACTGGAAAAGCTTGATGCATATTTAGAGTTATAAAACAGTTCCAAATGCAGTTTGTTTCTATAGATGTTGTGGTCCATAGAGAAAACCAGTTTTTAGTTTATAAAAGCAAATAAATACAATGAAAGTTACCCATTTCCTGGTATCTTGTAGATGTAAGAGAGAGTGATTTGTAAAGCACAGCTGGGTTCAGCGGGGAAAGCTGAGCTGTGAAAACAAGCTAACCATCTGAGGGAATGATGTAGGCTCAGAAAAAAAATGAAGAACATTGATGAAATCCACATGAAATCACTAATTATGGTAGTCATAAAAATAACAAATCAGAACGCTTGCCCTGTCAATTACTGTAGCCAGAGCTAATGCTGTCATGCAGGGTCAGCTGTGCACAGATATGTGTGCTGCTCCATGCACAGATACTGAATGCAGAGCTGCTTTCAGATGTGTTTTACACATCTTTACAACAGAGATCTTTATAAACAGAATACAGTTTGGATGCTCCAGCGATACTTGTTTAATAGAAAGTAATACCAAACAAGTACTTAGAGCAATTTGGTTTATTTTGGCTGATGCTGTCATGTGTTCTGTAATAAATTTATTTTAACTAATCCATCTTCTGTTCTGATTTATGAAAAAGCAGCTATTACAGCTTAGGGCAGCAAATTAAATGGCACCAACCCTATTGGATGGTATAAAGCTGAGCTTCTTTACAAAGAAATATAATCGTTGCTCAGTGATTGTGGTAATACCTAATATCCATCTGGTGTCGTCCATAAACAGCTATTCTTAGGACTGCTACTCAAAATGTGAGAAGCTTGCTGCACTTTAAATGCAGTAGAGTATGACTCCTTGCTGTGCTAAGCATCAGAAATCATGTTTATGGAGGCAAGCTCTGTGTTTACAGTGGTGGCATGTGGGAGTCCCACTTCAGAGGAAAAAGGAAACGAAGATTGCTCAGTTATCTGGTGCAGAGCTTTGGCAAGAACATCCTCTATTCATGGAATAGCCTTCATTAAAAAGTCCCAGGGTGGTTTTTGGCATTCAAAACCAGTCAAAAGCAGAATCAACCATTAACTGCTACATTTTTAGTTTAAAGTACTTCCAGATTTTGACAAGAAGCTGCGGGCTAATTATTTATCAAATAAAATGGCTCCAGTCAGCGCAGAGAGCTCGTTACACTCGCTATCAGCTGCACTGTGTGAAGGTTTGATGCAAAATAGGGTAGAGAAAGCAGAAAGACTCCCCTCAGCTTCAGTGGGTTTTGGGCCAGGCCTCAGGAGCGCAAGATGAAGGAAATGAGAAAGGTACGTTACAAACAGAGCTATAAATGACAAGGCACTAATCTGCTTCTCCATCTGTGTCTCACTGAGCTGAGGATTAGAAGCCTTTGAATCTGACAGTTTGCCTTTTCAAGGTGCTTTCGGTCTGGTATATACCCTAAGCTTCAGCAACTTCCTACGGTAGTGGATATTATTTTAAGACTTGTACAGAGAAATTGAATCCAAATTCAAGAAGGAAGATAACGGGTTGCCTCTCAACAGAGCTGGAGGGAGGTTACAGAGGCAGTTTTGCCTTGCACCAGTTTTATTTGGTACTTCAGCGCACCGTGCTTTGCTAAATATCTTGCATGTAGAGATTTGCTGCTGATGCCAAGAGTGGCATCATTAACGCAGGGCAGAAGATGGGATTTGGGTGAATCAGAGTGTTAGAAGGGGGGCGGGGGCTGAAACGCAGCAGGAGACGGACAGAGCCATGATTAAAAGGGCCTGGAGAACTTCTGAGTTCTTGCTGAGCCGCACGCACATCCGTGGGGGCTAGCGGGAGGCGCGCGGGGACGCTGAAAGCCATTTCCAGCTCCCAGGTCAGCGCGGCCACGGAAAAGACCAGCGCGATGCTGTGACACACTAGGTCAAGTATTTCCTGTGCAGTGATGGAGGGCCTGCCCGGCCCAGGGGACATCCCCGCGGGGCTGCGCCACCCCCGTCCCGGCAAGGTGAACCGGGAGCGGCGCGGATGGAGAGACGGGCTGTGGCTGCCCCGGCCGGCCGGAGCGGGGGGGAAGGCGCGGGGCGCGCCCCGAGGTACCGCGGGCAGGGCGGGGGGGCTGCCCAAACCCGCGGCCGGCGCTGGCAGCGCAGCCGGCGGGTGCGAGCTGGCGCGGACCCAGGGTTTGGCACGGCTGGAGAGGCGAGGCCAGGCCAGGGCGGCGGCGGGGCGGCAGCTGCAGCTCGGAGCGCAGGGCTCCGCTGGCGGGGCCGTCCCGTCCCGTTCTGTGCCGCTGTAGCGGTCCGGGGCAGCGCCCGCCGCGGCCAAGGAAAACTAACGGAAACTCTTTCAGGGAGCCCTGCGCGTGCGCCGCCGCGCGCGCTGAGCCCNGGGGGCGGACGCGAAAAGTTCCTGCCGCGGCGGTGGGAGCGCCCGCCGAGCCCGGCACGGGCCGTGTCCCGGGGGAGCGCCTGCCGGCGCCCGCGGGGGGAAAGCGCCGCGGCGGCAGCTCCGCCCTGGGTGCCCCGGGGTGGGGGTGACGGGCCGAGGCCACATCATCTCCGGAGATGGTGCCGGCGGGGGCGGGTCGCGCAGCGGGGATTTAAACCTGGGAGGGACGGGCGCGACGGGACGGGCTGCTGCCAGCGCCAGCCCGGACGGGGCTGCGTGACCCGCGGCAGGCAGGACGCGTCCCGCCCGGGATCCGTGGCGGGGAGCTGCCGTCCCTCCCGGCGGGAACGGCCCCCGCGGGGGGAAGAACTGCGAGTGCAGCCGCTTGGAGCGGGGCTCGACGTCCGCGTCTCGCCTCGCAGCGGGATGGAAGGGCGGGTTAAGGGCCAGGTGTTGGAGAAGCTGCCCGGGAGCCGCTTGGTTTGGGGGCAGCAGGAACGGGAGGGACAGCGCTTCTGGGCGAGCGCGGGCTGCGAGCTGGGGTAAATATGAAGGGGGCAGGGGGGCTCCCTTCGTAGCCGCTGTGCCTCTCTGCTTTTGGAGGTGTAGGGTTTTCTTTGCATAAATAAAAATGCAGAGTTGTAGACTGCATGTAAATTTCAACATACGCTTACTTTATTTGATGTTCGGAAGAACTCTATCCTCACTACAAAGCGAGCAGTTTCTATGGCTTTCCTTACATAGAAAGATCCATTCTTTCCTACCAAGTAGCAAAAATAAACTTCTTCAAAGGCTTGTATGCAAGTACAAATGGTATCAAAAGTCTTTGTCAATGCAAAAGCATCTTGCTTGGTAAATATAATTAACGTTCTAAATAGGCAGTTGTAGGTGAGCTTTCACAGGGTGTTTTCACTGTCTAAATTAAACTTGCTTAGTAGACTCATTAATTCTTTCACATCATAAGGCTTTTCTGTTCTCTATTATGTTGGTTAGGCATTGTTTTTTGTAATTCAAATCCACCCCTAAGGCTTCGTATTTGCTGTCTCTGGTATCTGTGAGAGGTGAGGGAGAGGAAAGCAGTATGTAGAAAACAAGAACAAGTTATCTTCAAGCGAACTTGAATGCCCTGGGAAGCTGCTTTCTTGAGAAAGGTGCTTAAATGTTACTGTTGCCATCCTTACTCTTCCTATTTGTTACTTTCATCTGTACCGTGTTTAGCGTGTTCTTTAAGGCAGAAGTTTCTTTCCAGGTGTAGTTGCTAAATGCCCAGCAAGTCTTGTGTGTTTGAAGCCAAGAGTTTCTAGATACCTGTGCTGAAAATCCAGAAGGTATCAATTTGTTCTGTCTTCCAGAGCCCGTGTTAGGAATTTTTATTGCAGTACCAAGAGCTTATTTTCCTTCCAGTATTGCAATTTGTGTACCTCTCTTTCCTTATCATTCTTATCAGAATGCAATGACAGTGGGGTTTTGAGGTATTACACTGGTAAATACCAGGAGTTCCTAGTGTGTTAAATGGACTGTTTTAGCAATTCTCAGCCTTATTTCTGGGAAGGACAGCTTCTACTGTGTGCAATAAGATGTGGCACTTCTCTTCTGAAATTTCATTACAATAGAAATAGTCTTTCTTAGATTTTATTTTTTTACATAAGGGAAGGAAAAAATATGTGAGCTTACTGATTTTGGTATCCTACATGGATCAATGCGCCTTAAAAACTGTTAGCAATGTGTAGTATCTATGTATTAGGACTGCTTTTGCATTCATGAAAAACTTCTCCTGTGGCAGAAATTGCATGGGGAATCTAGAAATTATTCTTTTCAAACATTTCAGCTGCTCATGAAATGCTTGAAATATTCAATCAGGTAGCATAGCATCTTGTAACAAGTATCTTGAGCCTGTGCTCATGAAATTATTTATTTTCAAAAGTTGTAGCAGACTTGCTATATAATCAGATGTGTGAGTATTAAATGATTTAATTTTTTTTTCCAAAGGAATTGATGCTCAATCATATGCTCTGCATGTCTTCCTATAGTTTGAGTTTGTGCAAGTCGTTCTTCAGTTTTCTTGAATAACGGTTTTAAAATCGTATCCTGAGTACATGCTGCTGCATAGAGTTTGAGTTTTTATCTTGTTGTTTTGGTTTTTTTTTGACATTTCTATACTTTTAAGGAATTTCCTTCCCTACCCCCCAGCTTCTCAATATAGATGTACAGAGTCGAGTTCCCCTCCCCCTACCTTTTTTGGTTTTTTCCTGTTAAGTGCTAAGTGCTCTGCTCTGCTAAACTATCGTTAATTAGAAGTTGTGGTAATATATTGGTCAGTGCTAGATCTGATTTTTCTTGTGTATCATACAGTGGGAAAGCAGTTAAGCTTAACTTACAAGTAGAAAATGCTTCTAATGTAATATATTTGAGTAAAAGAAGTTGGTATCCTGCTGCCTAAAAGTAGAGTGGTTATGACATAGGTATGCGACTTTATGCGTTTCATGTGAAATAACAACTTTATCTTTTCCCCTACAGGCAGAATACAACGTTTCAAAATGCTGGAGATTATCTGGGTGATGCTAGAGATTACATTTAATGTGATTGTGTCTTCAGACATTCTGTTCCTCCATTTCATGAGCTAAAATATTTTATAAAAATGAAATCAGATATCGTCATTGATCTTCAAGTTCACTTTGTCCTGTGAATTCAGAGAAGACTTTCTGAAGGAGGAATAGATTCATCACATACGTTGACTTGTTGTTGCTCAAGGATACACTTTTTTTTCATCGTAAAAGGCTATCTGCATGAAGATGATTCTTCATTTAAGATATGATCTGTGCAGTTAGGTGGATGAGGATACTTTTAATGAATTATCAACATCTATTTCCATCTGTTTCTCCAGCTTTTTTTTTTTTTCAATAAAAATGAAGGACAAGTATAAAACAGCAGAGCTGATGTGTTTCTGTGAGGCCTTTATGTAAGCCTCTGTGTCTGGATGTGGTGCTAAAGGACAGGCAGTCTGCTTTTGATCAGCTGATTGTAACTGCAGAAAGAGAACCTTTAATTTAAAGTAACTTGCAGCTGTAATTATTTTACTCTTTGGCTTGCACCGAATGAAAGGGAAATTTAAGTTTTACTGGTCAGGAGCATTTTACTGAACTACGAAAGGGAAACTTACATTATCCTTGTTTTCATTTCAAACCAAGAACTGATAACGTATTTTTCTTAGAATTTGACTACTAGGGAGATCTCGGCAGAGTAAAGCAAGTCAGATGTCAGCAAACGACTCTTCTCCCCCATCCTTACAGAAGTTTTCCCCACCTACGTGTCATGCTGCTGCACCACAGACCCCAACTTTGTCTTCAAGTCCCCAGTCGGGGCTCTCCAGTCGACTCTCCAATGGCAGTTTCAGTACCCAGAGCCTCACCAACTCCCGAGGCTCCATGCATGGGATCTCCTTCCTTCTGCAAATTGGTCTCACTCGAGAGACTGTCACCATTGAAGCTCAGGACCTGTCTCTCTCTGCTGTTAAAGACCTCGTGTGCTCAATAGTTTACCAGAAGGTATGGTATGATGCTACCATGTTCTGCTGATGGCAACAGTTGTTTGGTAACAGGCTGTTTAGTAATAGCAGCTGAGATATGCCAAGAGTTTGGTACGGTGGCAAAGATCTACGTTAGGTATTTGCAGTTAGGCACAAAGAGATTTTGGTAACTCTCAAGGGAGAAACTTTTAATTCAGAAGGACTAAACCCTCTTACTTTCTTGCTTGTGAAATCTAGTAAAAGAAGATGTAGTTTTAAATTTTCTGCAAGAATGACTTTTCACAATATGGACAGTTTTTTCGTTTCAGCACTTGTCACTGATACCTTAGGTTTTTACTAGCTTGTGCTTACTACTGTTGAGGAATATTATTGGATCTGTATAGCCAGCCATAGTGAAAGGATCAGTTTTGGCTACAGACATGTGTTGCAGGGCCGCAGACTTGATACTAGCTTTTCTTTTTGTTTCTAGTTAATAATTAAAAATCCCACCAGACAGCTAATAATGTCCTAGTATTGTTTTTCTGTATACTGAATACGTGGGTTGCTCTTATATATCAATATAATTTGTGTTAAGAGAGGGTTGACCAAGAAATAAAAGAGCCTTAGCGTACTTTTCCGTTGTGTCTTGGCTACCCTGTTGCAAATTCTGTCTCTCTAGGAAGGAAATAACACTGATCTTGCTGGTTTTGCATCCAAATTTTGTCTTTATTTAGGTTAGGAAGGTTAGATCCTAGTAAGCAGCCTGAAAAGAAGTTAACAGTATTTCATAAAATGAGAAATAATTGCTCTTTTCCATCAAGGTCAGGTGGGGGTGAGAGGGAGGGAATTGAAGGCAGATTATTTTGTAAGGAATTATCTCTGTGTCTTTCATTGTTGTGATTCGTATTTATTGTTGTTTATATATAATAGTTTTATTATATGATTCTTTTTCACCTGATAGCCTGAAAAAACATAAGCACATTATATGTTATTTGCATATGCTTGTGTATCTTTTTTTTCCATCTCATAACTTACTGCGTTTTTCATATTTTTACAAACTAGCTGTCAAGCAAGCCAATTTCATAATAACTTCCAAAATGTAGTTCAGCATGTTAGTTCCCTTCTGAAGAGATGAGTTATTTGGGTCAATTTCTTTTTTTCATGTACCATGCATGTTAGGTGTACCTTTACGCAGCCATTTTAGGGGCTGCTTTTTCTTTCTATATCAGCTCCTTCTCTTTACATCTGCATATTTCCTGTCTTCTATCTTAAAGAAAGATGAAAACAAGTACATTCACACTTAGTTTTCTTTTTTCCTTTCTGTTTTTTTGGCAGGCTCAGCTAAAAGTTTAGCTTAAGGTCTTGTTATAGCTCAAACATCTTACATGCTGAGCCTAGTCTACTGCAAAACTGATGAGGATTTCATGATCAGTTTTCCTTTTTGTCTGGCTTTGCTGCAGCTCTCTTGCAGCTGACGCTACCAGTAAGTGACTGCTCCGTGAAAACATGTTTGCAGGCAGCAAACTGATCAGGAAACAACCTCATGTGTGGTGGATTCATCTTTCATAAGTAGTTTTGCAGCTAGTGCACGAGTGGCAGTATTCTCCCTGTACTCTCTATTTGACAGCAATATGTCCTGCCTTGACTTTTTTTCTCTTAGATCTGGTGACTGTTGAAAGACTGTTAAATATTCTAGGATTAGTATATACCTAATGTAAAAATTGTGAACTGCGTTCTTGTCTGTAGTCATGCAAATGGTTGCCTGTTTTTTCCAGTTGAACGCTTTGAAGCTTACTTGGGAGCTTGAACCACCTGCCTAACTGTATTTGAGGCTACAATTACAGTATCAAAAATGTTGGTTAGGACTCTGCTTTTCTGTGTTTTCTGCTTCAGACACTGGTGTTCAGTGTAGCTCGTTCAGGTTTTGCAGAAGGGTAATTAGAAGCAGCATCAGCAGAACTGAAACTAAAGAGGCATGTGTCTGCAAGGAGAGCGAGATGAGTAATGCAAATATTTGGTGTGTCTCTTAGCTCTATTACAGATGTTCTAAACATCAGGAGATGTTTTTTCTTTTTAAGTGTTTTTCTTCAGTTTTTTTTCAAGTTTAAAGTTGAGTTTGGGGGGCACTGTGTTAGGGTTATTGTGTATTGGAATGCTTAATAGCCATCCTCAGAAAACCCAAACTTTAGACTTCATAGGGATGCGTAAAAAAAAATTCTTGATTATGGTCTTCAGTACATTCATGGTCTTCTCTGTTCATTCCTTATCTAGGTTGCTGTGTATTAAAGTGTCAGACATACAGTTCTCAGGGGCAATCTGAAGAGGAGCCTAAGCATGGACACATATGGCTGCTGGAACAGAGGGACAGTGTTTAGAAGCAGAAAAACTTGTAGCAGGTAGACAGTGTGTGTCCTTGCACAATGATCAGATATTACAGAGGCAAGTTCTTAATCCTGTTCTGTGTTGGAATACTGTTTCTTCATTCCTCACATGAGAGGACATGAAGTAGAACAAAGGGATTAGTGATTTAAAACTAGAAACTCGCATGTGGTGATGCTTCACTGCCTGCAAACTGAGAATTATGTAGGACAGCATGCTATAAATGCTGTATCCTATCTTACTTAATTTTATTCTGGTTAATAACTCTAAATGAAAAACTTGTGATTACTGTAGTATTACTTGTGCTATTACTTGTGTAGAATCAGTACCTGCAAGATTTGTCGTAACTTTTTCAGTAAACTTACGAATCTTTACTTTCATGTTTCTGCAACTTGTCTATCTTTTTTGGTCCACAGATCTGTCCTTCCTCGTTTTCACTTTCAGTCATACTCAGCGTTCTCCTTCTTTATATATATTTCCTCTGATGGCTTTGTTACGTTTTGCTTTGAAATAGACCAGTTGCTCCCCTACCTTAGAATATTTGCCTAAAATTCTCATGATCCTTTAACCATTGCATTCCTTTTGGTTGAGAACTGATGCAGAATTTACCCGTGCAATCTGTTTCTTACTCTTCCCTCCTAGTTTTTCTCCTTGACTGAACCCACCCAAAGTCACCATTTAGCAAAATCAAAGGGGTATTTCTTATGTCTTGCTGGCTGGATTACTCTTCTGTATTTTCATCGCATTACAAGGATCATATTGCAATCCATGCATATTACAAATGGATCTCTACAACTCTTGCAGTAACAACTTGAGTGTAATAAATAAGTAACAGTACTGCAACCAATGTTCTGGTTTTTTTTCCAGGTTAAGCTTCTAACAGTTCATGGTGTTTATTTTTGAAAGGCTCTAAAACTAATGCAAATCATCTCTTCTGTTGAGATGTGCTCAAATCTATTTTCCTCCTGCTCTGCCTTCTTGTCTTGTCAACTGTTTTCTTCATACGAGCTACATAATGCGGAGACTTAGGGAGAGTTGAGGCATGAGAAGCAAACATGTTTGTGAGAAGGTGGGAGCTGGGGAGTTACTGGGGGTGCAGAGGTGTTATATGTGGGGCAGATTAGCATTTCCAGCATGGTAATAGGTTTGTATGCTGGAAAACCTAGCCAAGCAGTAGTCCAAGTATGTCTGTACTGAGGCATCTGGGGGGGGAAAGTTCTCCTGCAACATGTTTGAAGCTAATTGTCTGTGTGATTTGGCACATGATTCTAAAGAGTGGGAGTGAATAGCTGGGTAGGGATGCAGGATAATAGAATGGATGACTTCAGTGAACGAAGAGACTTTCCAATGGTGTTTTGGACCATTAGACTTTGGAATTAACTTTCAGTGGTTTGAAGCATTTGTTTTGAGTTATGATGGGTCATGAGATATTGGACCTTGAAACAATATCCGCCTACACTTTTCCCTGGTGTGAATTTTTGGCGACTAGTCCAGAACTTTCTAAAGTAACTCCTGGAACTTGAAGTAAAGGGTTTTTTCAGTTACTGCCAAGATAGAAAGAAGCCTCAGTTGTGTTTCGCTCAGCAATACTGACTGCTGTATGTTGGTTGAGTACTTCTGGATCAAAAAGACGATGTAATGCGCTCTCAATTAAAGCTAGATATGCTGTAATACTTACAGTATGAGCATGCTAGATAAACACCAACGATTTTTCCTCAGTGTAACTGCAGTAATGCACTAGTTGTGTTACTTGTGCCAGTACCACCCAAGTATTAAGAATTGCATGTATTCTTGATGTAAGTTGATGATATTGGTATACCAGAGATTAATTTTGGCACGGTCTTGTGCATACGTAGACTTCCCACAAGTGATTTCCTGTCGCTAGATGCTCTTTTGGAACTGCTAAGACTGGGAACAGTCATCTTTTTGCTTTTAGGAAACTGAGTAATACTGGGATTAGCAGTTTATGTGTTCTGAGTAACTGTGCAGATACTTTAGGCTTTTATGCAGGAAAGTAATAGCTGTATAATCCTGTAAGATAAAACAGGCTTTTAAAAAATTCTGCTTTGAGTTTTGTTTTCAAGTTTACATTATGAGCTCTTAACACTTCAAAGGAACTGGATAATGTTCTTCCTTAACAGCTTCATGTAACTGAACATAAGGAAGGAAAGCTATAAAAGCCGTACTTTGCTGCAGTACAAGAGAGAAGAATTTGGTAGTGTACAACTTGAACATAGTTCAACTATTGAACATAGTTTAAGCTTTGCGTAAAAATTCTGTTAAAAGATACCACTTGAAATAAAACCCCTGTTAATCGATGAGGTTATTCTTGGCCAGCAGTCTGCACATAGCCTTCTGGCCAAGGTGCTAGCAAGGAATGCTGTATTCCCGAATGGACTGGGGAGCGGAAGAGAGAGCAGGGCGCTGCACGCCTGTAAGGAGCCAAGCTGCTTGGTTGGAGCTGATTGCTCCCTGCATAAAGGCCCGGCCAAGTGCCTTAGACAAGGCTCTGCTGGGCCACCTGCAGCTCATCAGAGCCGGCCGTGCGGAGGGCAGCCAGCCAGCGCTTCCATGGCTTGGGTGCACAGGGCTGGAGTGGGGGCAGAGGAGAAGAATCTGAGCTGGAGTATGTGGAAGGGAGTTGGGAGGCAGGCATCTTCCTGGTAGGGTCTGTTCTTTTGGAACTGGGAACGTTTTCTTGGTGGGGGATGGGGGAAAGTGTGCAAGGAAAGAGCACAATTTGTTGATCTAACTTGAAAAGTTTTGTTAGGGATGATTGAATCTGGAGGCTGCTGCAGTTCTGTCCCTATGTGCAGCCACGGACAGCAAGACTGACTACATATTCCCGATAGGCACCAGCATTTGGATACAGGTGCGCAAAACATACGTGTATACATGCAGATCCAAACAGATCAACAGCATGTCTGTCTGTGAGCACAAACAGCACCAGTGGTGCTGTACCCTTCTCTGGCGGTCCAGGATGGAGGTCTGGTAGTGGGGAAAATACAGACACGTACCCACTCACCCACCAATAAAAAAAATAGCAACAACGAAAAAAAGTGCGTGGGTCCAGCAGCCGGCTTCAAGCACTCTCTGGCCAGTAGCAGCTGCTGGATCCTGGTCTTTCCAGTTGCTGACACCTGGATATTCAAGCTCGATTTCACTTACTCTGGCCTCTTCAGTCACTGACATTACAGGGTCTTCTTGCTCTGATTGCTGGCACTCAGACCCCCCCATACACACACATGGGCTCAGAATGAGAGAAAATCATTCAGGAAAATAGCTGGCAATTGAACTTAATGAAAATAGAGGACGGGTGGTGCTGATAAGGCACAGGACATGATCAGACAATTGTTCTGACCAACCCCTGTGTACAGGTGACCAGGCCTCTTTAATCTTATCCTTCGATTTTTTCCCATGTTTATTCCTCCCTGAATCACCTCTTTCCTTGCCTTCGTTTCCTTCCATAAACATTCCATAGGTATTGTACAATCCTTATTTCTCCACCATTTTATAATCTGTACCATACTATTGGACAGCAACCCCTCTCAGCCCAAAAGGTGTTCTAGTGTTGACTTAGCTGATCAGTGTATGTGTGGAAACTGGGTCTAAGGATATCCTGGGAGAACCCTGGGAGGGTTTGGACAGGGTATCCTTTCCCTGGAGTTCTTAATTTGGGTTCCACCTGCCTTTCTTTCTCTGTGCTCCCCTGGCTTGTGGAGGTGGGCCTTCCTGTGAAGGGCCTGGGAGCACCTGGGCAGGGTGTTGTGTGGGCTGCCCCCACCTGCATTTTTCCTCTGTGCTGCTTTGTGGATGTGCAGACAAGTACCTCACAGGCAGGACAGGTAAAGGAGCTACTGCGAGGTTCCTCAGCTACTGCCTTGTCCCTCTTATGGGCTCAGGAAAACCTCCTAGCAACTGAAGCTCTCTGTACCAATGAACAGGCTGTCTCTGTTCTCATGCTCTTAGCTTTTGGAATTATTATTTCAGAAATGGAGATCAGGCATGCACAATGCCTAGAAAAATGTGTCCTGGTGAAGTCTTGTCACATCCTGTAGAAACTGTATAGTCTGTGTTTAGTGAGAGAATTCTTGTACTCCATACTAGTATAGATTATTCTGTTGTTAGTCCTGGGCTTGTGATTCTGCTTCTTAGTGTAGAAGCCAGTGATAAAGCTCAAGCTTGTAAAAAAAGAATTACCTTTTAAGGAGGTTAAATGTTACAGTTATGAAACAAGACAATCTTTCACCGTCACTTCTATGGGTATGTATATTTGTTTTGGAAGAATGGGGCAGTAAATCATGTCATCACAATATGAGAAGCATTCATGATACACAGCTTAAAAGGTCAATTTCATTAGTGTAGAACCAAATGAAGGTGTTGATGTCAACAGTTCTAGCAATTTGTAATAGATGATTTTGCTTTTTTTACATTTCTACTCTGTAGAAATTAATTTTGTCTTTGTGTGGAATTTATTTGGAAACCAAAATATTAATTATAGGTATTATAATGTTATTTACAAACTTTGGAATTAATGTTGATGCTGCTTTCTAAGGAATATAATGTCTCATATTTTTAGTGATTACACTTGCTGTCACAAAGAGGACTTGAGTGTTCATCTGTAACTTTAGTTTATTGTGTCAGCTAATGCTTTTTAGTAATGAAAATTAATCTAGTATGTTTAAAACCTTTTAATAAATCCAAGATTTGTACATGAGGATGGGTAAATGGTGCATAGGAAGAATAAATTTGGTCGTAGCAATTAAGATAAGTACTGCTTGGCAGGTGATTATGTGACCTCTGGTTACTGAGGTGGGGGATTATGTGTAGGGATGTTCTGGCAGCTGCATGACAGGGTTATGGTCTTAAAGAGTGAAAAAAAATTAAAGAGAAACAAAGACATATCTTTATCAAAAGAAGGAGACTCAGACCTGTGGAATATGTTAGAGGCTTCCTTAAAATCTGTGGTTCATAGGTGGTTCTGTGAAGTTAATACAAAGAGACAATAGTTCACGTGATTCCCTGAGTCATGAGTTGTCCCTCCTGGCAGCTGAAATTAATGTTGGTGTTAATAAAAATGTCATGTGTATCTGTAGGCAGATACATACAGTTGTAATGTTGATTTTATATCCCGTTTGTTAGAATTAAGTTCTTCAGCTGCATAGAATAAAACCTCACAGCACTTATTCTAATAATGTAAATATATTTTCTTTTCTTGTCAATCAAGGCACAGTGGGGTTTTGGGTTAGAGTTCAAAGTAGGTTTATGACATGTTTCAGATATGAAGAAATGTCAGTTCCCTTGGAAGAATTACTAGTGTGCTGTATCTTTGCATGTTGTGAATATAAAGTCAAGTCCTGTCCATACTTGCAGAGATACTGAGACACATATTTGGGCAGCACAGCTAATTCTCAAGCTCTGTATTTTCTTTCCTATTACAAATGGTCTTTGGGCAATTGGAAAAATGTGATTTTCAGAATATTCATGGCTATGCTATTTAGCAAGATGAATCAGCAGATGAGTATACTGAAATATAGTATGATAAGACAGGAATTCTTGAATTCTTCCAGATGATTTAAGGGATCTTAAGCAGTAGCATTTTATTGTATAAAGGTTTAAGCAGTATCTGGTTTAGGGGAATATAATGCTGCTGTAATCTCTGTACCATCATGGCTACTGTACAGAGTACAAGAGAGTTTCAAATTTATGTAGGAAACCTGGGAGTGAGTTGAGAGACAGAGTAAGCAGCCGGCTGCTTTGGCATCAGCCCAATGAATCAGTTTCTTGGTGCTGTGGACTAAATATCTACGTGCCAGTATAAATTTGTCAGCTCTATCTTTTGCTTTTGCAAGAGTTAAATTGCACAAATTCTGCCTTTCCTTGTGACTGTCCAAGGTAGATAGCATGCTTTCTGGAGCATGGACTTTTTCAGTATTATGTGTCATGTAATTGTGTAGTGTGTACACACCAAAATAGAGAAGACCAACTTGATACTTCAGATAAAATTGCTGCTGAAAAGAGGACATGATTTTTTCTCTGAGTGGGAAGAGAGTGTGAAAACAATGGGCATGATGGATACCTTAATGACGTTTTTGATTTGGTAGAACAAATCTTTGATTATTTTAGTTAAGAACAATTAATATACCACAAGCTTCATGCAGTTTAGATACTTATTGACCGTGTAACATGTAAATTAGTAAGCTGTTACCTCATTAATTAAAAGTTTATGTTGAGCTTTTCCATATTTTTTCCCACGTTCTTCCTGTTTTCTTCTGTGTGTATGTTCTCACCTCAAGTTTGAATTATGGTTTAAACCAGAAGGTCAAAGGAGCTGCTTGAGTGCTACTCATTCCTCTCCAGGGTCTGTTCCTGCTCTTTTTCCCCATGAACTGTTTACTTTTAAGCTTTTCATTTTAAGAAGTTTTCATTTTAAGAAGTTTTACTCATACTTGACAGTATTTTGAGGAGTAGGGAAAATACGGAATGAGAAAGCTTTTTTCGGTGAAGTGTCACGGAAAAGTGGCATGTTATTTAGTCTATCTATTTCCTGTATGGATTTTCAGTATTATCTTCTGTCCTTGTGGGGATTTGAGTTTTCCTTTTCAGAGAATCACAGAAAATGGGTAAGGTTGGAAGGGATCACTGGAGGTCGTAGAGTCCAACTTGCCTGCTAGAAGCAGCGTCCTCTGGAGCATGTTACTCAGGATTTCTCATATCTGTAGATCTAAACTGTTGTAGAACAATGGTTTGGAGCCTCTTAACTGGCTTGCTCCTCAAGAAAAATGTGGCAGGTGCTGCTGAAGTGTCTCGAGCTAAATACCTGCCTGACCAGAATATGTGTGAAGTGAGGGTTATAGGTGGTGGTATCCAAGTTAAAGGCTTTCACCTTTCACCTTGCATTGGCTTTCACTTGCTAAGCTGATTATGCAGGTCTGAGAGATTAAAAACCCAAAGAAACAAAAACCTTAACGCTTTTTCTTTTCAGCCTCAAAAAAAAAAATTTACGTATTTTCAGGAAATGCCTTGTTTCCTCGAAAATAGGCAGATTAATTTTGTTACCATGAAACATTTACAACACTTTAGTTCTGTAGCTGTTATTAAAAACATTGATGTATAGGATTATCAAAGAGCATGTCTTAATTTAGAGTTTGATTTCTGTTGCAGTTCCCAGAGTGTGGTTTCTTTGGCATGTATGACAAAATTCTCCTGTTCCGTCATGACCTGAACTCAGATAATATTTTGCAACGAATTACATCAGCGGAAGAGATACATGAGGGAGATCTTGTTGAGGTTGTACTCTCTGGTAGGTATATTGTAACAGTGGAACAGCTCTTTATTCAGTAGATTAAAAGAAAATAGGACTTCATGGAGCATTATTTTCATGCCTGCCTTGAGCTTTTTCACTTAAATCTCATATACTTTGGGGAAGAGGATTCCAAGAAAATCCAAGTGTCACTGATGCTTCAGTACTCACTTTTGTTATTTTTTCATTGTTCTGTTTTAATCTTCTCCAGGTTTATTATGATAAATCTGAATTATACAAATGGAAACTTATAATAATATCAGTTTTTAATTTTGATAATTGTTTAAGATGAAATGCAGGTAGGATTCAGAATTTGTTCTTCCAACTGTTATCAATTTTCTTTTGCTTATATCTGTCTTTTTGTTCTGTAGCTTTTGCTATTGATGGCTTATGCTGTCATAAGACTTCATATAAATGTAGTTGCTGAATCATACCTATAAAAACAGATTCTTAAGGATTATTGTAGTTTTTAAAACAGTTTCTTTAAACAATATAGTCCTTAGAGTGGCGGTTATTAACCAATAACAAGGATAAAATAACCCCAGCCCGGATTGTCATTGTATGTGTTTAATCAATACTTTGTCAAATTCAATCAAAAGTCAGCTGTGGTTTAACTATAAATAAAAGCTGGAGTAGTATTGAGCAGTTTTTTAAGTCTTTGAGGATAAAGTGAGAAACTGAGGCTATGTTTTAGGAAGAGAGACCTCTTGACCGTCATGGGCTTAGATTTGTAAATTTGATCAATAAAGTATGAATTTGATAGCTGTAAGGCTGAGTCCTTGGCTGCATTTCAGGGCATGTCTGGGATGTTCAGTAATCGATCATCTTAGTTTGAGCTTTTCATTGCTTCTGGTGAATAGCATATTTGGAAAATTTGTTGTGTGTCTCTTGGCAGTCTCTGACAGTTTTCTTACAGACAGACAGACCACCAGAAACTGAGGCATTTGGAAGACATGTAAATCTCTTTCAGTAGGTTTTTAAAAATAAGAGTCTGTATAGGTGCTGTTAGTACATTTTTGATCAAAAAATAGTAGCTGTCAGGGTAAGGTAATGTTGATGTAAAATACCTCCCCCCCCCCCAAGAAACAGGACAAAAATAATTTAAATATATCTATGCTTGTTTAAGGAAAAGAATATTTCAGTGTTCTATGGAAACTTTATCCACAGTTCTGATACATCGAGAGTTTAATCTAATAAACTTTTACTGCAACTTCCCTTTAGAAGATAAAAATCTAACTTGTAGAGCTGTCTTTTTCTTGAAAATTTTGTAGGTTGTAAAACAGGTTGAAAATTAAGTTGCTCTTTCAAACATTTATTGTTGCTTTTAGCAAGGCTTATTGTACCTGCATTCAACTTAGGTTTTCAGCAGTGTGATTCATACTGTTGATTAGTTGTGGCCATTAGCCTACAGAGTCCAATGCATATTTTTTGTCAATAAAAACATTACTGAAAACTATGTAGTCTTCTAAATGAGTATTTAAATGGTATACAGTAAAATGCTGTTTTCTAAACAGCTTGTTAGCATTCTTTGAATTAGCCATTTTTAAAATATGTTCTTTTCATAAATCCTTGTTGATCCTGTGGCAAGAACCATAACTTACTGCAATTTTTTAAAAGCTTTGGCTACAGTTGAAGATTTCCAGATTCGTCCTCATGCGCTTTATGTGCATTCCTACAAGGCTCCTACTTTTTGTGACTACTGTGGAGAGATGCTTTGGGGTTTGGTACGACAAGGATTAAAATGTGAAGGTAAGTCTATGATATTTAGTGTATTTGTGTATGTGTATATCTGTATAAGATGAGGAAGAAGAAATTGTATCATGTTTGGTATGTTAGCAAGTGCTAAATGTAGTATTTCATAGTTGGAAGGGTTTGTGCATTGGAAAACCCGAGTTCTGATCTTGGCATTAATGCAAACCGTGTGTGACCTTGAGCTAATAACTTAGGAAGTGTTGTTGTTTCCCACTTTGAAAAAAATAGCTAGATTACAACCTTGTGTTCTTTGCACACGGAACACATAGTTTGGAGACACTTCCAAAGGGGAATCCCTTTCCTTATGGCTTTCATCCAGCTGGCTGTGGAGCGCTCTGCAGCCTGCTGTCAGGTACTGACGCTGCCTTCTCACTGAATTCTTCTTGGTTCTTGTGCTCCAAAGTGAGGGAGTGATGAAAGCCTCCTGGTGGTGGGAGATCAGCTGCTTCCAAGTCTTAGACCTTGTTACTAGAAGTGGGCTTACTGGAGAAAAAGCTGATTCTGTGAATCACATCAAGAACACTAAAATAAGAGAATGTGACACAAGAGTCTATTTCTGCCTTTACCATTTTCCTGGATCATTTTTTTAAAACTGCTTTATCAAAATATTAGTCCTGTTTTTGTTACTTTGAATGTTGGGAGGTTTTTTGAATAAACAAACTACTCTTCCAGGTTGTGGATTAAACTACCATAAGCGATGTGCCTTCAAGATTCCAAATAACTGCAGTGGAGTGAGAAAGAGGCGCCTGTCTAACGTGTCTTTACCAGGAGCAGGGCTGTCAGTTCCAAGACCAGCACAAGCTGAACACACATCCTCTGCCTCTGAAGAAGTACGTAGTGTGAAAGGAGAAACAATTTCTGTTTTTAAATTCTTCAACCTCTGGGGAACTATCTTGTGTTTTAAGTGGCTCATGATGAGTATGTGGGAGTCGAGCTTAACCCTTGTGATTGGTTTTAGTGAATTGTAAAATCTGGTGATTCTCAGACTGTGGCACTTACTGCTTATTATTACTATGAGAGATGAAACAGGAAATAAATCATAAGTTTCATATATAATTTTGTTATTAGCCTTTCACTCATGGTTATATGAACTCTTGAGAACTTTGGCTTCAGATTGATAAAACATCTTGCCTTCTTAGTAATACAGATTCATTCTGTAATTTTTGCATTAGTATAGAATAGTTACTTGGCCAAAGCAGTACAAATTGTAAGCTTTAATGCTGGGGAAGAGTGTTCCTGATCTGCTGTTAAGCTTTTCACAGAGTTAATCAAAAAAAACCCAAACCCTGTCAAGGAGGGTGTAGGGAATGAAGGGCTTACAGTAAAAACAGACATCCATGGTAGTTCCTTGTTATGATGATTGCTGAGAGGTTATCAATTATATAATAAATATCAATTATCAAGTATATCCCAAGTATATTGGGATCATAAGACAGGACAGGCAGTGATTAGATCCATTTGTTTGTGCCTTAGTCTTTTCTAATTATCTGTTGTTTTACACTATAACTATTCTTACCACAGTTTAAAATACAAATCATATAGTCTAGTTCAAGAAAGTAATTTTTTTAGCTAGAAGCTATAAAAGCCTAGTCTTGAGTCATGAAAAATATTTATTTTGATGTTTATGACTACTGGTAGGATTTATTCAGTGAACATAGAATTGTAACCATTTATCACAGAATTTAACTTTATGGTTTCTATGTGCATGTTTAGTACCTTTTTGATACCTCTTCATTTTACTCGGTGCCTTTTCTGTTTTAATTGCTAAAGTTTTTCTTTTAACTTCATTTCAAATAATTTTTTTGTGGGGGCTTAATTTTCAAAATAATTTTTGAATTTTCTAAATATTTTTGCCTAATTTAGTAAGCTATCCGGTCATGCCATACCTTGCTTTTAAAAACTGATAATTTGAGGTGGTAATTGGAATTTGGTTTGCCTACGTCCAGTGTTTTCCATTTTACCCTCTATATGGAGGTCTGTAAGTACTGTCTGAACCTTGTCAGGTTGCTTAAAAAATATATGTCTTGAGTGAATTTTTTAGCATTTTACCTTCTGTGGAAATAAAGGTTCATACATAACTTCCAGGTCTCTGTAAGGCTTTTCCATCTGGTGTTTTCATGGCTTCGTTTTACTATACCAGAATGTCCTCTTAAAGCTTCTTGGCCAGCTTGCTTTCTTGTCTGGTCACTTTCTGAGCCAACAGCTGCCTTACAGCCCCACTGACTTTTTTTTCATCTACCAGGACCCCCAGGTCCTTCCCAGCAGGGCTGATCTTGATCCCCAGCCTGTGTTGATACCGGGGGGTACCCCAACCCAGGTGCAGCACCAGCACTTGACCTTGTTGAACCACATAAGTTTTGCATGGACCCACTTCTCAAGCTTATCCAGGTGCCTCTGGATGGCATCATGTCCCTCCAGTGTGTCAGCTGCACCACTCAGCTGGGTGACATCCACAAACTTGCTGAGGGTGCACTTGCTCCCACTGTCTGTCATGGGTGAAGGTGTTTGATAGCACTGGTCCCAGTATCAGCCCTGAGGGACACCACTTGTCCCTGATGTCTATCAGGACACTGAACCATTGACCACTACCCTCTGGATGTGACCATCTAACCAANCCTTGTTGAACCACATAAGTTTTGCATGGACCCACTTCTCAAGCTTATCCAGGTGCCTCTGGATGGCATCATGTCCCTCCAGTGTGTCAGCTGCACCACTCAGCTGGGTGACATCCACAAACTTGCTGAGGGTGCACTTGCTCCCACTGTCTGTCATGGGTGAAGGTGTTTGATAGCACTGGTCCCAGTATCAGCCCTGAGGGACACCACTTGTCCCTGATGTCTATCAGGACACTGAACCATTGACCACTACCCTCTGGATGTGACCATCCAACCAATTCCTTATCCTCCTAAAAGTCCACCCATTGAATCCATCTGTCCACTTTAGAGTGAAGGATGTTATGGGGCACCATGTCAAAGGCTTTACAGAATTCCAGATAAATGACATCTGTAGCTCTTTTCTTGTCCACTGATGGAGTCACTCCATTCAGGACTGGCTGTCCTGAATCACCTTCCTGTCCTTCATGTGCTTTGGCACAGCTTCTAGTAGGATCTCTGTGATCTTCCCAGGCACAGAGGGGAGGCTGACAGGTCAGTAGTTCCCAGGGTTGTCCATTCTCTCCTTTTTAAAAATGAGTGCAGTGTTTGCCTTTTTCCCAGTCACCTGGTATTTCACCTGACTGTTGTGACTTTTCAAAGCAGTCGTGGCAGTAAAACCGTTCTGGTGCAAATTATGTATTCCTTCTTTATTCCAGCGTTGCTGCCCAGAACCTAGTAAGAGGATTCCCTCTTGGAGTGGCCGCCCCATCTGGATGGATAAGATGGTGCTTTGCAGAGTGAAGGTTCCACACACCTTTGCTGTTCACTCTTACACTCGTCCCACCATCTGCCAGTATTGCAAACGGCTGCTTAAGGGCCTTTTTCGCCAAGGAATGCAGTGTAAAGGTAAACATTTAATTTTCTGTTGTAGCAGTAAATTTCTGTAAAGGTCTTGTATTTAAAACTGATTGCAACTTGGGTAGCCATATACTGCAGAATAGGGCAGTGTAATTTCTGAAAAATTGCATAATTTTCAGAAGATCACAGCAGCCCTCATTTTCATTGTAGTAGGCTGTGCATCGTATGTTTTTCTGAAAAATAAGATTTAATCATGTAGATTGAGGACACTGTAATCCTAGAAGAATAATTATGAATTAATAAAAATGGTAAATGCTTCCTTTTGTTCAATATCTGTGTTCTAGACTGACCACTAAAGAATCTGTGAGTTTTCATTGTATTATTCTAGTACAGGATATTGGTTATTACCTTTTGGAGATATTTGATACGGCTGTATCAACCTGTGCTGAACTTGCATGGTTTTTATGTAGCATATGTTAACATGCATGGCTTCAGTTCTCAGACTCTTCCATGTGGTTCCTAGGGCATAATGATTGTTAATAATTCATAATTGATAATAAATTGATAATAAATCCTTCTGGCTTTTTACTGCTGGTTAGTGCAGATCTGTCAGCTTTGTTGGAGGAAACAAAAGTCTAGTGATGAACCATGAACATTAATATGGAAAGGAGTTTCCATTTCTCTCATATGAGTTTGTCAAACAGGAGTATCAAAGGCCAGCTTTTTGAGAGAGGTTGCTTAATACATTTTCAATTTGCTTTATTAGAGGAGAGAAAAAATTGTGAGCTTACAGCTGTGTTAATTTTTTTTTTGAGTAGTAATACTGCTGTCTCATGTAAGTAAGGAAGTAATTTTATCTTTTATTTCTGTTGTTATTTGCAGTCTTTGTAGTCTGTTTGAAGTCTGCATCCTGAACTGGTTTTGATGTTTTTTCCAGTCAGTGTGTCTCTTGGATACACATGATACAAAAATAATGAAGCCTGAAAAAGATGCCTTGCGGTTTTAACATAGAGACGCTGCTGGCCATATGCAATTGCTGTGACTATATCCAGCTGAACAAATGGAGTACCACATCAGTTTCAGGGAATTGAATGACACTGGATAAAAATATTATTGTATGCATATTATCAGCATTTATGTGTGGAAAACAAGCCTAGAGAAATGCCATGTATATGTGCAGGACAGAAATAAGTGTCTTAATAGGCCTCCATTTATGCAGTATGATCCTATACTTTTTTTAATATATCAGGAATTGATGTCAAGCAGTTCAAATATTTTCATACTGCCTTCTCCTACAGATTCTTAAGGTTTCCTACCGACTTCCTTGTGCACATTCACAAAGCTTGGGGTCTCTTAGTAGTTGTTGTTTCTGAGTACTCATAAGAGCCCTGGTTTTCTTGATTTAATTCAGATTGCTATTTGGGCTCTGGGGATGTATCTCTTTGAGATGCTAAGGCTGTATTTGTGGTAATAAATTAATGTGCCCAGAAACATTCCTGGACACTGAGGTCAACTGGGACAGAATGACCCATGTTCATGAACAAGTTTTCTTAGCATCCCAGCCTGGGTGGCTCCGTGCAGACTGCCTGTTTGGAGCAATTTCATAGGATGCTCTGGTTCATGAGCTAGAGCTTGGAACTGTTTGGGATTGTGCTAATGCTGTGGGCCAAAAGCATGCTAGGGGATGTTTGTAGATATTTACTAGACTGGAGAATTGCATTTCAGTATCCAAGAATGTTTCTGAATGTAGTTTAATTTATTAGGATAGACTAAATCTTCTAGTTTCCTGACAGGATTTGAAATGTGTTTCTTCCAGCCTCCTTTAAAGTAGTGAAGTAATTGTATTCCATAATATGGACTGAAGCCACAGCTGTAAAAAAGGCAGTTTGTGGGTCTCCTAGGATGCATCCTTTTAGGCACTCAGAAGCTGTGCAGTATTGTATTCTGCTCCAGAATTTGGCTCCTCTGATACTGAAAATGGAGAGATAATGATTTTTCTGTTGTCTGTGCTTAAAAGGAAAACACATTGAACTCTCTTTGGATAGCAAAACAGGCTAAATTATCAATATGAAAACAGTTGTGGGGGCAGTAGAGAGTTTTGAAATTCATGGTGTTGATAGAGTTGAAAATCACAGGGATGCTACTAATAAAGGAAATTCCTGTTAATGCCAGTAGTGTTGTATGCTGGACTTTGCTCAGTAGGCTGCATCTGATACCTCGGGTGCAGAAATGGCACACATCCAGGTGAGATTCCATCTCCACGCCAGGCCAAATCTGGTCATAACATTATTCTGTCTGCCCTGTGTCAGCAAGAAATGGAGCTTGAGTAGCCAGCCAAATCTGTGACCTGAATGAGAGGGGAACTGGACTTTGGGTTTTACTGCAGAACATACTTGCTCTGATGTAGTTGTGTCATCGTAGAGGCTTCTGATGTCTGTAAGTCTTAGTTGGCAGATGGGGAAAAAATGTTAGAGATGAGACATTTAAATCATATAGCAATGGAAAAAAGGATGTGGAACAAATGAAAGAATGGGAAAAATTACATCGTGATGGAAAAAATAGCTACAGAAAAAGCTAGAGAAGTAGCAAAGCATTTTGTACTGGAAGGGGAAGTACTGACATAATAAACAGTGGTGGGACAAATCAACATGTGACATCAGGACAAGATTGTTAATTTCCTCCTGGAGGTGACCTCATTGGTGCTGTCTTCAGTTACATGCAAATGTATGAATCTGAACTGAGGTTTGTGTTGGAAGTAGTGAATGATAAATGTTAGTGTCTGGGTGGGAGTGAGGTTCTGGTATCATGGGCTTATTTATCTGCTATTTTAGATTGCAGATTCAACTGTCACAAACGCTGTGCACCTAAAGTACCTCGAGACTGTCTTGGAGAGGTGATTTTCAATGGAGGTAAGATGAGAAACATGCTTTCAAATACTGAGATCTTTTGAGGCTGAACAAGATTAGCATCAGTATTTAGTTCCCTCATCTTTGACTATTTGACATACTTTTATTTATCTTGCCAGTTTTTTCACTGGGGTTAGTGAAAATGAAAAAGTTTGACTGTAAAACTTACACTCTGGTGACTTAAATTTTACTTAATCAGTGTTGACACGTTCGCTATGCTTTGCTTGGGATTGCTCAATGGAAATGAAGCATCAAGAAGCCAGCCTAACATACAAAATTTGAAGATCTCTTGTGATTGGTCTGCTCATTGTTCACCATGAAATATATACTTTAAAACTTTAATATCTGAAGACACGTACCATTTTTTATGACTTTCTCTTATCCATGATTTTTTACTGGCCAGAGTTTGCCCAGATATTTGAGATAAAAGAGAAAGGAGAAAAACCCCAAGCCAAACCAAAAGAAAGATCTCCACTCTAATTTCTGGAAACCTCAATGAAGTTGGACTGCTTTCTGAATAGACCTTACAGAATTGAAAGAGGAGTGTGCAGAACACTTTGTGGAAGAATGTTTAGAGTATTAAAAGTTTTAGACCACTGTTAAGCTGATGAAATATGGGATAGATGAGCGGATGGGGATTAAAAACTGATTGAATGGGTGGGCCATGGCTAGAGAGTAGTTATCAATGGCAAGTAACTCGTGGTATGCCCCAGGGGCCAACAAAGGGTTCAGTCCTGTTCACCATCTTCATTAATGATCTTCATGGGGCAGACTGTACCCTCAGCAGGTTTGCAGGTGACTGGGAGGCCTGGCTGATATGACAGAGGGCTTGTGCTGCTATCCAGATGGACTCAACAGACTGGAGAGATGAACTCGGGGGGTTGTTGGACCAGGTGACCTTCAAAAATCTCCTCCAACTTGAACCATTCTGTGATTGTGTTGCCTTGATCCTTGTCACACGTTGTTTAGTGAAACGAAATTGGTGACATGCAGCAGATCACATCAACCTGTACAGTTTGAGTCAGAGGCTTGGGCAACAGCTGTGTTAGCCAGTGGGTCTGTTGCATTGCACAATATATCCCATCCATTCATGCCTGCCTTCTCCAGTTCCCAGGCTCTGTCCTGGATCTTGATGTTGGTGGCTGTGAACAGCAGTGTGCAACATGATGTTGCTGCAGCCTGGTTTTACCGCCCTTGTGATGCTAAGGTGCTAAAGGCCACGTAGTTTGGGCACTATGGTTTCATATAATTCTTCTGAGGACATAAGGAGCAATTTATTTTTTGTTCTTTCTCCCACTCCTAATTGAGCTCACCCCAGGTAAAAACAAACACACAAACAACCCCCCACAAACCAACAAACAAACAAAAAACAACCATAAAAAGGCTACAGATGAAGATATTTTTGTGTTTTAATTCTTAGTTTTCCACAGTGCCAGTTGTACAGCTTTTGAAAACACTAAACTTCTGCCTGCAGAAAATCAGATATGTGTAAGACCTGTTCTCCTTTTCTCTTTTCCCGCAATTCCACAGCCCGCCTTTTCTTTCTTACTTTTGTTATTATGGACTACAAGAGCAGCGAGAGCAGAGTTGGGTTTCTGTAAATGGAGAATTTAATTTGCACAGGAATAATTCTCTGGGTCATCTCTAGCCATTGAAAGGTTACTTTGTCCTGATTACTCGTGTAACAGAATTACTCAATGAGATTTAGGTTTAGACTTTAAGCTTTTCACTCTGTTTCTTTCAGTGTGGTTTGTGTTTTAGTTGGGTCTCTCTTGCCTTGGCGTTTAGCAAAACAAAATTGATAATGTTCATTAGCATACTCCGAATCTTACAGCAAAAATGTGAAGATTTTGTATATTGTGATTGTACTTTTATGGTTACTTCTATAAACGTGAACTGAAAAAAAATTGATGGGTTTTGGAGGATTTTATTTTATTTTTGTTTTTAGTTGTGTGTTTGAAATAATGTCTGACTTTCATTGTTTACAGAACCTGCTAGCCCAGGCCAGGACTTGGATATGCCAATGGAAGTTGACAGCAGTGAAATGAACAGTGATGGTAGTCGAGTTCTAGATGATGCTGAAGAACCCTCTCCTCCAGAGGATAAAATCTTTTTTATGGATCCATCTGACCTTGACGCAGACAAAGATGAGGAGGCTGTCAAAACAATCAGGTAAGTTAAAAAGGGGATTTTTTTTGCTCAGGATGTACTTTGCTCAATATTGTGAGCAAAACATTTCCAATTAGCCCAGTTTTATTGCTGAAAGTGTATTTTCCCTTTGTGTGGGGTTTGTTTTTTTGTAGCTTGAAAATACTTTGTAAAGTTCTCCTGCCTCAAGAAAATCGGAAACATAGCTAGATTAAAGGAACATAGTCTCTTCTAATTGGAAAAAGTGTTATGATATAACTTTTATTGAAGAAATACAACTAGATTATCAAAGCAGGATAAAACTTATGGCTTAACAAGGCTAATGCATGGTTAAGGTCTCTGTGACTTGAGCCTAATTTAGTTACTGTTATACATATGTGGATTTAAAAGGCATTAGTTGAGATATTTTAATATTGGCATCATAGTCTACATGCATGTTAGGCAATAGTTTGCTTTATTTATCTTGAAAGTGATTTTTCTGAAGTCTTTTATCCAATAACTGTTAACATCGTTCCTTAAATCAAATTTGATCTTTTTATTTTCTCTATTATTCTGAGTGGTGTCATCCTGATTTTCTTAGTCATTCTTAATAAGATGAGCGCAGTTGTGTTCGGTCAAGCTAAACGTCACTGTAGCTCAAGGCTTAAGAGCAAATTTGTGAGGGAGAGCATATAATGATACCTCCCAACTATCAGTGATTTATAGCTCAAGGATCTCCTGAGAGGGAAGTAACATCTATCTCTAAGTAGGGTTTTTCCATTTATTTCTAATTGTATTTGAAGCAATTCAGGTTTTTGGCATGACAGCATCCTGTAGCCAATTCTATAGTGTAACTTCATGCCATGTTAAAGCATCCTTACATTTTTTGTTTTGAAACTACCTCATGATGTTGTGTGTTTACAAATGTATCTGTTAGTGCCACATGTAGAGCTCTGGCGTTAGGCAGGCACCTTGGTGCTAGGCTTCATCTTTAGCGCTATTAAAACCTGTATGTTTAATTAATATCTTTCTCAGAATATTAGAGATTATCAAACCCTTGTCTGCAGGACAGTTAATATACCTGAGCATTGATAGAATTTTCTAGTGCAATTGTGATTTGAATTAACACATCCCTGTTTATATTTTCATAACTTGAAAGTTTGCTTTTATGGGGACCTTCACTAATGACAATATTAAGAAGCAGTATAATCAACTTACAAGAAGAAATGATAGTTATGCTGATGTTAATTATATTTCTATGGTGTCAAATAGCATAAAAGACCAGCAGTCTCAGCAAATTGTTTTGAGAGAGGATGATTTCTGTAAGTGTCCTCACTCCAGTGTGTTTCTTCTCTGTTCCTTAGAGTAATTTAAGTACTGCAATACTTGTCCTAGGAGAGCTAGTAGGAGCTCAGATGCCTTATCAATTTCATCCATCAACTAAATCTGTATGGGAAGAAAAGGTGTCTGTTCCTGAAAATTGTGGACTAAATGTGTAAAATGAGTATAATTGCAGTACTGTTGTATTTTAACTTGTTACATATTAAGCTTTATGTATCTTCTTTTTAGTCCTTCAACAAGCAATAATATTCCTCTCATGCGAGTTGTACAGTCAATCAAACACACAAAGAGGAAGAGCAGTACAATGGTGAAAGAAGGATGGATGGTCCACTATACTAGTAGAGACAACCTGGTCAGTTACTTAATTTCTTCCTAAATTAAGTTATTTCTCCAAACTAGTGTATTTTATTTCTGATTTACAGTACCGTTTGAAAGAACTTAGCTGTGATGTTCATTATAAAGAAATCTGGTTCAAGGGAGAAACTTTAATTTATTCAAAATACTTCATGTGGTGATTGAACAGCACTTTTCCTTCTCTCCTTTAAGAAGGAAAAGCATCTCTACATTGTCTCAAATGAATTGCATGTGTAGTACTTCAGCTTTCCTGAGAAGGTAACTTGGAATAATTTGCTTGTGTCTTCTTTCTCTTTAGTAGTTGAACTGAATGCTTGTGTCTCTTTTTCGATTCTACTACATGAAAAGGTGGAAATCATAAAATTATGAGTACTGAAATGGTTGACAGTATTATTCTAATGATCTAGATGTTTGTAAATAGTTATGTGCAAATATGGGAGCCCTTAATTGCTCTAGTAATTCACTCTAAGAGTTGTGTTTTGACTGTTTGTCCTTGGGTATGCAAGCATCCTCCAAAAAGACTATTTTGTTTGTTGTCAAGTGCTACTGATAATGAGCTCTTAATTGAGTAGGCAAGCTACTTGATTTTGTGTATCGAGGAGGAAGACAAGGCAAAATAACAGGGTTCCTTAGTATTGTCTGATGGGAGGAAGTGAATCCTCTTGTTTTTTGGTAGATGAATGAAAAGGATGAAGTCGAGAAGTTCCCAGATCTCATGGAGAACATTATGGCATATTGAGACTGTCCATGAAAGGCCGCAGAAATACTTTCACATTCTTTATCTCTGTGGCATCTGATTGAAGGGGACTTAGAGAATTTAGAGAAACAAAGTTATTTAAGTTCTGCTGAAATCAAGTTGAGGGGTGATAATAGTCAGCTCAGGTTACTGTAATACTTCACTTTTTATGATTGTCAGCTAAACTGACTGCTGTAAATGGTCTTTCCGAAACTATCTTAAAAACCATTTCTTTAAGGTACAGTTTTCTATACCTAGGCGTATTTATCACAATCCAAAATAAGTATCTAGCATATTTTAGATGTGGTTACAGCCAAGACTACATAAAAGTCACAATTATCATCAGCTGGCTCTGGAAAAACTCAGGCCAGGTAGCAGACAAATGTGGATAGTTCTAGCAGAACTGTTCAGGGCAGACCTGGTATTCAGCTCTGATTTACCCTTTTAGTACAACCAGTATGTTTTTCCATGGACTATTTTTTTGAACCTCCCCTTAGAACGGTGAGCTGATGAAACACCTTAGCTTAGTTTGATTTTCTTCATCTGTCAGTCTGGCTGCTACCTCGATGACATCAACTGAAAAAGCCCAGTCAAATGGAGTATTCTGACCCAAAGCAAGGTACCTCCAGCCAAACAAGATCTCACAGAGCTTCCTAATGGGAGGAGACTTCCGTATTGGGCATTACAACATCGGCTATTTCCCTTGACCGTTCCGTTCTCAGCAATGTCAGACTGTTTCCTATTCCTGAAACAACTGGGCTTCCTATCAGTTCCAGACAGGTTCATTTTAACAGCAGGATCTGTATGCTTCTTGTGCTCCCTGGATAACAAGATATTTCACCCTTTATAATGAGAGGCTTCTATGTCATCATCTCTACTCTTTTTCTGACCGTGGTCCCATCCTTTCTCAGAGTTGAGTATGGGGTAGATTTTGAATCCCTGAGTAAGTTACCAGCCTGTTCCTTAATTCCTCTCCTCCAAAGTCTTTCCTGATTCATGATTTAATAAAGACCATATATGTCCAAAGGATGGGTTTACCATTTTGGTTTCACCCATTGTCCCAGTGCTGTCTGGTAATTCTTTTTAGTTAAATCATTCATGATCCAGCTTTCTTTGTCTAACTCCTATAGGTAGTCTTAGCTTCCCCTGGCTGAACTGATTTAAGCTCTGCCTAAATATGGAAAAAAAAAAAAAAAAGCTTTGCTTTTAATATAACAAAGTTTACAAAATATAAATATAATAGAATAATATTTCAAACTTTTTCATCCTAACTTAGAGTTAAGGGTCTTGGTTTTTTGTCCCAGAAGAATGGAAGTGGTTTTCTAACTGTATGAACATGGTGCAAGCAAAGTATCTTAGATTCATAGAGCCATATTAGCTTTCTAAAAGCTTCTTTGTTTTGAGGAATATTCTTCTCCTTAAATTACAAGACAGTTATATGCAACAGTTAATCCATATTACTTTTTGGTGGGGAAGATTTCTTGTTGGTGGATACTTCCAGCAAATGGCTGTTTAGTCTGTCTTGGGTTTTCTTCCCCCACAAGGTATTTTTTCCATTTGAATCTCATAATGTGTCTGTTTTGCCACTGTGTGCTTTTGACCACCTAGATTCTGTATTGACAAAAGAATTAAGGACTTGTTAGGCTTGCTCAGTGCTTGAACCCTTGCAATGTTGGTATGAGGGCACAGAGGGAGAAAGGATGACTCCCGCAGTTGTTACTAAGTTTAAATAATTCAGATTTTGTGAGAAAATGCACCTGCAGTAAAACCTGTCTAGTAACTGTTTTTTCCTGTATGAGGTAACTCCTGTTGTCACTGCTTTTACTGCAAGGTAAGTGATATTTTTGCTAGTTTGTGGAAATAATTTTTGAGCTTCTTCTTCAATTAAAACAATGTCTTCATTCCCAAAGTTTATTTTTTCATTTCTGTAGTCTAAGATTCAGCTGTAGATTAATGTTGAATGATTATCATAGTAATTTAAAGCATTTCTTACTTAAATAATGAGATAGCAGAAGCCATATGAGAGGTTTATTCCTTATGTAATTGTACTGTGCATTTTGTAGAGAAAAAGACATTACTGGAGACTGGACAGCAAATGCCTCACACTATTTCAAAATGAATCTGGAACAAAATATTACAAGGTAATTAATGATGAGTAATAATTATGTTGATTTATTCAGTGCTTTATAGATATAAAATCTACTTGTGAGCCGTTTATGTATTATCTCCATTTTCCCATCTCTTTTTGAATCAAAACTGTGACCAGGTTAATTGTTGCCCAAAGCCTGTAAGTGAGAAGGACCAAGACTAACTCTGAGAAGTTGCTTGCAGCTCCTGCTCTAATTCCCTTGAGTATGTCTCTCCTTATGTTTTGCATGTACTGTTCTCTGGAATTACCTGGTATATTAAGCCTTCTTCAAAATTGCCAGAGAATTTCTTTGGCCACCAGTCAAATGAAGGCTTGGATTTTTGTGTTCTCTGAGTAGTGACTGAAAGTTTGCATGCTTACGTGTTTTATTTCAAGGCTCCTCAAATTAAATTACTCTGCACTGTACAACTGAAAGTTTCAATCAAGATTTACAGGAAAATTTACTGTGTAGCCTGATGTTTATATAAATGAAGCTTAGTGTATTGTTAATTGTAATTGTGTTCAGTGGTGGAATATTCAGAAAATGCATTTGAATTTGTAAACAGGACTTTTCCCTTTCTTGTCTTATACCTTTAGGTGGGGGTCCAAATCTTGCAGCTTCTTCTTTTATAACATCTCTAAGATCAAGCCTTTTCTCTGTACACCCAGCTAAACTTGCCCAGATCCTTTTCATCCCTATCTTGACCAATGCAGTCTCTTCTCAGACCTCTCTGATACTTGCATTGCCCTGTGCATTCAAAACACAGCTGGTAAAATATGTTCCTTGCTTGTTGCTCCGTTACGTCAGTGCTTTTAGTCCTTTGACTTGCCCCTTTGCATCCCTTGTTTTAACTGCTTAGATCTGATTGTTTGTCTTTGCTGTTAGAGTAATTCAGAGTTTTTGCCTTTACATTTATTAGCTGTTCATCTCAATCAGCTGCTGTCTCTTATCCCTCTAATGCCAGCCTGGTGTTCACCTGCTTGTTCACTACTCTTGCAAGTGACATGCACGTGCACACCTTCCCGTGGATGTGAAATGTCCTCCTCCAGCTGGTGTGAACTTGAAACCATTTCTTCCTTCAGATCTGTTCTGTAATACTCTTGTACCATGGTTTTAAACAGACCAGGTAGAGGATAATACCTGTATGCAGATAATATCTGCTAATATCTGTATGAAAGAGAATCTTTTACCCAAAACATTTCTGATGCACAAAGCAGTGCTTATTGACTAGCTTGTATAACTGCATCCTCTCCTTAATGTTACTGTTTCACTTTTCCTCCCTCATGCTCTTCTCTGCCTAAGCTGTATAAACTGCAAGGGGAAAATGGTCATTCTTTAGTTGTGCATCTTTTTACACATGCAATGGGGGTGTGTCTCATGATGAATATAAACACAGCTTGAGTAGAAAATAGTAGTTGTATAGAGAGAGCTGTGGTGGGCCTGAAAGGCTGCCTAGGCTTGTATATAGGAATTCAGAAAACTGGGTGGGCAATGGTCATGTGCAGTTTGAATTTATTTATGAAGCTTGGTGTTTTGGTTTTATTTTTTTGATATATTTGATTTGGTTTCTTTGCAAGGCTTGAAGTTATGAGTGTTAGTTTATTAAAATATTATGTGCGTTTTCATTTTTTAATCTTTAATATCTTTCTTCAGGAGATTCCACTTTCAGAAATTCTCCAGGTGACTCAGCCTCGAGATTTTTCAAACGTGGTGCAGGGCAGCAACCCCTACTGTTTTGAGATCATCACTGACACGATGGTGTACTTTGTTGGCGAGAACAATGGCAGCACTCACCACAGTCCGGTTCTTGCTGCCTCCGGAGTTGGACTTGACGTAGCTCAGGGCTGGGAGAAAGCCATTCGCCAGGCCTTGATGCCAGTCACTCCTCAAGCTAGCGTTTGCACTGCTGCAGGACAAGGAAAAGATCACAGTAAGCAGGCAGACAAGGCACTGTTCATATGCTGAAGCTGCTGATGGTAGTGATTCCTTTTGGAAAAGTGCTTATTTAGAGTGAAGTATTGTCTGTTGATTATCTGCTGAATTGGGTCCATAATTTTCCACGAGTTTCTAAAAAGTGGCCCTTAGGTTTGTGGAGGGTGGGCAAATCCTTTCATCTGTTGTAGCAGAAAGTAGTAAAGAATCAGATTCACAGTTTGAATGCAGAATGCAGAGTTTTATTGTAGGAGCACTAAAAACACACACACAGAGATGTAAAAAGGGAGCATAGATTAGATATTTCTAATATACATAACTAAATAAATATATTCAGATTATATACATACACTTTGAAGGAACTAAATTTGGATTCTTTTTGATGTTAGCACCTATATATATATATATGTATATTGTAAAAGTTCTGTGGCTAAGGAGAAGAAAAGGAGTTAGCGTTGCAGTGTAAATACCATCAGTGATGGAAGAAACTTTTTCTGAGCTGTGCATAGTTATAAAAAGTACCCTATTCTTCTTTTTATGCACCTGCCCTCCCTTTTTCTCCTCTGGCATAGGATCATATTCATTATCAAGGCTCCACTAAACTTACATACTGTGTTCTTTCTTTTCAGACATCTTCTTGTTCGTTGCAGCAACATTCATTCTCATTCTGTGCTGAGATTTATGCTTTCACTCTTTAGTTTCCTTTCGAATTCCAGCTACTCTTTAATCTCCTTGTAGTAAAATTTTCTTTTGCAGGAGATTCTGAGATCAGTTTCTCTGTCTCTGATACCTAGCTACTCTGCATCAGCAACAGTTAAGAACATGTAAATGCTAGTCTGAGGTAAAGGCGTTTTCTGAAAATGCAGCAATGGTCTAAAATAGTAAACTATGAAATGGCAGTACTGGTATTGGTATTTAATTACAGTGAAGAAACATACCTGTAAGATGGTACCTCATACCTGGCTTTATGCATACATAAAATGCCACTTTTGATATGGAATTTTTAGTTTCATATATATATATATATGCACACCCTCGAACTCTCTTCATGTTTTAGCTCCTAAGGCTTACTGTTGCTGACAGACTTGAAAAGACAGTTGATTTTTTCCAAAACAACTATTTTTTCAGATATAAATAATAACATTTCATTGACATTGGTAGGGAATAGAACTACAGCGGTAAATGCAGAGAGGAAGTATTTTAGTGTGTTTAGGATTGTAGGAGTATAAGAAACTACTGTGAGATGGGGAATGGCATTCACATATTTTTAGACAACTCAGGTTGGTTTTTAAAATGTCTGTTCATCCCTCTTCTTCCTACACTTTGTGAATCATGAAATGTATCTCAAGAGCCTTTAAGATAATTCGATTTTAGTTAAAAAAAAATGTCCCCAAAGTCTCAAATACGCGCTTTTAAATGAAAAGACCAAAAGGCGGAGGGAGACATTGCAAGTGCTTGAAATACTTGCAGCGGCAGGGAATTTGTGGTGTCAAAGTGTCCTCAAGACACTATCTAGTTATTTTATTCCACATTCTTGCCAGAGGTAGTTAGAAATGAAGATGTTCTTCCAGTCTGACCCATGGCAAAGAATCCTTTGTAACTGTGTACCTGGTGTTTGGGGTGGGGTGTTTCTTTGTGGGATGTTTCTGAGCTAAAATGAGAGAGAAAGTAAGCTGTTTACCTGGTGTAGATTATGTATTGAATTGTGGTATTACTAATTTCTTTAGTAGTGACTGCTTCTCAGCCCTTACTCATGCACATTTCAGACACTAGGAAAATGGATTTATTTGGAAGGAATAACTCACTCTTACACCTCTGAGTTATTTTGTATTCTGTAGCCATCTGTGGAGAAGGGTTCAGTGTGTTCTGTTAAACACTTTCAAAAAGTGTATCTTCATTTTCTAGTTACCTTGCTGCAGTTTTTGTTGACCTTAGGGATTTTTTGTCTGACTTCTTTATTGTTTTCCCTTGTTTTCTGTACAGTTACTTCAGTACAGACCTGACTATAGTCAATAATCAGTAGGCATATATAAGTTCATATTTCAGATGCAGAATTCAGAGTGCCTTTGAGAATTAGCATTTGTTCCTATCTTGTCTCTGTAAATTCCTTCTTTGAGATAAAGCACAGGTGGCAAAAATGAAATACAGACATCTTTTTTCTCTAAAATTGTGTTTTTAAAGTGCAAGGCCCTTTTTAGGATGATAAAGGCTCTTTTCAAAGTGCTAGTAAATCTATAGTGTGTTTTCTATCTGCCTTGTAGATAAATTCGTTCTTTTTTTCTTTCTTTAAGTTAAAATAATATCACAGAATTGTTAGGGTTGGAAGGGACCTCTGGAGATCATCCAGCCCAACCCCACTGACAAGTCAGAGTCACACAGAGCAGGTTACACAGGAACACGTCCAGGTGGGCGTAGAATATCTCCAGAGAGAGAGACCCCAACATCAAGTGGTAGATGTCTGTTAGTCTAAGATGCTTTACTTTGGTCTTGGAAGTCAAAGGAGAAAGGTATTTTCTACCTTCCTTGGTATATCTCTTCTTGTCTATGCATCAATGTTTTTTCCTGTGATGAAAAATTCAAGTCAATATCTGCTGCAGACTGAAGAATTTTAATCCTTTATCTGACACTTTTACTTGGAAATTACACTTCCTGAATGTGCCCTTATATTCCAAGGATTGATATGCTTCTGTAGTTTATCCATGAAACAGTGATTTTTTAAATATTATGGGCTTTATTGCTTTTTCAATTATCAGTTCTTCTGTTACTTGCTTTCTTTTATTTGTTTCCTTTTCTTATGCATTAATTCTGTGTATCTTGGTGCCACGGAAGATAAGAAGCCACATTCATTTGACCATGAGGGATCTACCTGCTCCTCTTACCTGTATTTTTCTTTATTGCTACCAGAAATCATTATTAATTTAATGAACTGTGATACAGTTGCTATTGCTTTTGGTTCTCCAGCTGTCTATTGTGTAAACACTTGTATTGTTCTACTATTTTTGTAATTGGGGATAGGAGAAAAAAAGACAAGCAATCCCATCAAAACTCCCAGAGTTATTTATCTAATCAATCTGTAAAATGAGTTCCAGGTTATGAAGTTTCTGCAGAACAACAGTAAAAATCATTTCACCAATACTGAGTTAGAAGTCAGTAAAGGGTTTTTGTGGATTTTCATTTTTTCTCATCTTTTTGCTAGAAAAAGTCTGCCCTTTCTATTTACTTACTTGGCTTTATCTTCTTTATTGCAGAAGAGTTGTCTTTAAGCATCTCTGTTTCAAATTGCCAGGTCCAGGAGAATGTGGTGAGTCATGTGCTTTGTATTATAGTGATATTTATTTATCTGAGTATTACAAAGTAGTTGGCAAGTAGCAGTGTCTGGATGAGAAAGCAACACCAGAGCACTGTAGGTAAAGAAGTCCATGTTATATGCAGGAAGTAACCTGCTTACCTACCGTGGCTGTTAGTTTTTATCAATGTATGTCCCTGCTTACGGTGCAGCTCAGTGGATCCTCTTCAGGAAAAGCTTGTTTTGTTTTCACAGTCCATTCAGTGTAATGATGGTACCTTTTACAGGGTTCAATTAATGCCAAATATAATTACCGCCTAGCCAGTAATAACTAATTCATTCCTGAACATTTTAATGACTCCTTATATTTGTGATTTCTTTTTTTCATGCATTAGGATATCAGCTCTGTGTACCAAATATTTGCCGATGAAGTGCTGGGTTCTGGTCAGTTTGGTATTGTATATGGAGGTAAATTGCACTGTGTTCCATTATGCATTTATTAAGGTAGAATGTCTGCTTGATAAAATTACCCTTTTCATGTTTACTTAGCTGTATCTAGAATGTCTAGGTGAAGTTCATCTTGTTAAAGTTTTGTTTGGATTATTTTGTGTGACTCTGCAGTTTTTTGTACAGTATTTCTTACAACTCTTGCATTTATAGTTTTGCATTGGCATCATAATCAGTTTAGAATATGCATTGCATTTTGACTACTGTTAAATACAAAGCGATCCAATTTGGCCATGTTTAATGATTTCTTTTAAATTGCAAATTCTAACACTGTTGTTTGTGTTACACAGTATTAGAAGTCATATATTTGCTGTCAGTTATGCCTGATTTGAATGACACCTGAGAGATGTGGCCAAAAGCAATTAGAAAAACATACAGTTTATGGTTTGACAGTATGGATGCAAACATATTATTGACGTATTTTATGCAAACAAATTTCTGTCAGCAGGGTAAAGTAGAAAGAGGTATTCTTTGTCAAGAGTCTTAGTCCTAGGTTTCAAGCCTAGTATTTTAAAACCTTCTGTTGCAGCATGTAACTTGTTTTTAGTGTGTAATCACAAAAAAAAAGAAAAAATACTAGAAGTCCGTATGAACTCTTTTTCTATCTCTCTCTTTTTTTTTTTTAAATCTCGTGTTATATCTCAAGTGTTGGGAAAACCACAGACCATAAATCTGGAAAGAAAGAAAAAGTCATAAGTAATGATTTACAAGTGGTAATCTTTCTGCTTTTGTCATGTTTTCTTTCTAATCAGGAAGTATTGTGGCTATGATTTTTCTGTGTGCCAGTTGTGTAGTTAGATAGTTTATTACTTCTAAACTGCTTGGTAGAAATACAGTTTGGTCTGGTTTTACATCACTCTTGAAAGAGGTCAGGTTTTTTGCTCCCTCTGTATTTCTTAAAGCATAGTGTGAATCAAAGTGTGCTCCTTCTCTTATGAATAGAAATGAACAAATGCAGACCCTTATTTTGATGGTTGGATTTTATTTTTCCAAAATTGCCTTGTAAATAAATCTCAGCTTGGTATTTTGCATGATTCAATGCTTACAAGTGCTTGTAAGCAAAATAAATAATTATAAAAAGCTTTCCTTATAACATTTTTTTAATTGAATGAGGGCTTAAAATATATAGGATATGCATGCTTCTTAAGACAAAATCACAAGGTGAAGGAGTATAAAAAGACAGTATAAAAGACTATGGTTTTGCTGGCTCTACACACTACCTAATTTTTGCTGGTATTTGGGGAGATTAGGTCTGGTAACTTCTGATACTGGCTTATCCCCACCTGTGTAGTCTTACGGAAATAATGGTAAAATTAAGTTGCTTTCATTGTTGTGGGATTTGGATTGGGTTTTTTTTTTTTTTGTTGTATTTTTTGTGTCCCCTATTCTTGAGAAACATTTCCAAATTGCAAATCAGAAGTTACAGGATATAGATATTCAACTCGAGCATCAGTGAGAACAGTTTCCCTCTGCTTTTCCGGTTTTGATTAGTTTGAAAGATCTGAAAAAGGGAGACAGAAAAAGCTATTCTTGACATTTTCTTACTGATGTAAAACTTGCACTAAAAACTGGCTGGTTGTGTTTTGTTTAACAAAAAGAATTTTCAAGCTGCTTTTCTGTTACTCTTCATGGACAGTTTTTAGCTGTAGTGTAGCTTCTGTAGTTAGGTGTTTTGTTAGATGGCTTGGTTTGCTTATCATTCTTTAGCAATCTAGCATTTGCATAGTGTTTTGCATCTAGTTTGTAATTGATTGTATTTCTGCTACATTTCAATATAATTTCCTTCATCTGATGGAGATAAGCCCTTTATTCGTGATGATGTTAAAGGCAGGTACAATAGTTGCTTGGCAGAGCAGCCTGTGGAGCAGTTCCTGTGCCCTGCCTAAGCCCTGGCCACCAGTGCTAACCACAGAGCAGTAGGGGAGGCTGGCTGGTGGCTACTGAGGTGTGCCTGGGCTTCCCACAGCAGTGCTGGTAGAACCTTCTGTGCCACTTGCACTGTAGCTGTGTGTGTTGTCCCTTTTCCTCAAATGGCATTCAGACCCTTCGCTGAGCGGATAATGACGCTTTGCTTTGGTGCAGACTTACTGTTCTGTAGTACTTCAGTATTAAATGTCCTAGATTTCCAAGATCTTGCAGTGTGTGATCCCATTAACCTCTCTGATGTGACTGAAGGAGATCAGTTCAGCAGCGGTGAAGAAGCTGGGGAAGCATTAACAGCTCCTCACCTAGCTGTGGACACAGCCTCCCTGCATATTGCAGAATGCTTCTCATGTGGCTGAAGCAGGTTGCAGCAAGGAATAGTATGTGGTGCTGTCAGCAAGGTGTTTTTCTTACCACCACCTTTTAGAGCTTTTTGATCACAGCAGGCTGCCCCAGGTGTTAAATGTGTTGCTGTTCTTTGGGGCACCTAATTACTCTTGTGTTCCCGTAGAGTATTAGGTGTGTAATTTCCTGTGCATGTGGAGCCTGTGAAACCACTGGAGTGGGTTTTTAGATCTGTCTTCACTTTGGCCTTGAATTGTTGTTTTTACAGGAGAGGCAATATGCTGTGGAGTAGTTATTACTTGCAAGTCCCTTGCACGAGCAAAAACTTTACCCAATACCTCTAATGTCAGTGTGTGTACCTGACAGCAGAGTGGTAACTGGTTTAAATTTAAACTAGAGAATTCTTGTGGAGGCTGATCACTTCTTTTACTCATATACTATTTACAATTCTAAATATAAATATGGTAATATTGTACACTTGACAGAATATACTTGTTTCTCCAAAAAGGAATTTCTGCTGTAATGTTTTATAGCTATGAATTGCTTCTACCTCTTGATGGCTGACACTGACTTTCTGTTCAGGAAAACATAGGAAGACTGGAAGAGATGTGGCTATCAAAGTCATTGACAAGATGAGGTTTCCGACTAAACAGGAAAGTCAGCTTCGTAATGAAGTAGCCATTCTCCAGGTATAAAAGCATTTTTGGATCACATTGGAGTTTTGTCTTAAACTGTTAATGAGATTTTGTATTGTGTGTAAGTGCTCTGAATTAATTTTTAAATTTACATCTGTGATTTCTGAGTACTTTCATAAGAGGGAATCTTATAAGAGCAGGAATTCCTGAGTACTTGGTAGAGTTATCTACCCCCCTGTAGGGGATCCACCAAACATAGGTACTTTGGCTCCATGTTCTCTCCCTCAGTATTATTTTCTGCTGTTTTCCACTACTGGCTCCTCAGTCTTTGAGTATTATTCTTATACTTGTTAGCTTGAGTACAGAACATGCATCAACTGTAAAATTAATCATTACAGCTAATTTGTATTAAACCAATTATCCTTAGTAGTTGGCATATTTCATGGATTGATATTTGTTTCAAGCTAGTTTCTTTCCACAGATGTTTTTTTTTTTCCACCTCTAACTCTCTACTTAACTGTTTTTTGATTTGTGGGCAACATTTCTGTGAAATTCAGGATGTACTTATGCTACTTTATTTTAGAATTTGCACCACCCTGGGATTGTGAACCTGGAATGTATGTTTGAAACCCCAGAACGGGTCTTTGTTGTGATGGAAAAGCTGCATGGAGATATGCTAGAGATGATTCTTTCCAGTGAGAAAAGTCGACTTCCAGAACGAATAACTAAGTTCATGGTCACTCAGGTGGGCATTCAGTTCCTCTGCTTTTAGAGGAAAGGCTAGATTTGGGTATTGTAATTAGGAGAATTTGGAGAAGGGGTTTTCTGTATTGTTATTTAAAAGAGACAGCATAGAGAGCTGCACATCTAATGAATAAACAAGAAAAGAACTTTGAATGTTAATTATGGTAATTGTTTTGGCCCTTCTTTCTCAAGACATAATGTTACGGACATCTAAAGATGAATATCACAGCAGTAAGTGTTCAAAAAGACGGGGAGGGCAGGGAAAGGGTGGGGAAAATAAACCCCGTTGTTTTCAAGTTTTGGTAGGCTGGAAAAAACAGTGCTTGCACAATATATATGGGTTAGTTCTTGAGGACTGTGTTGATAAAAATTGCTGTATTGGTTAGTGTGTGTGTCTTTTGACACTTCTGATCTGCTTGAATATATTCTGAAAATGTTTTCATTTTGTAGATACTTGTTGCTTTGAGGAATTTACACTTCAAGAATATTGTGCACTGTGATTTAAAACCAGAAAATGTACTACTAGCATCAGCAGAACCATTCCCTCAAGTGAGTGAAGATTAAACAATACTTTTCATTACTATTCATTGGCTTTTTTTAAAGCAATATCGACATTGCTGCTTAAAAAGTGACCTCTTGTGGGATTTTCAGCTGACTTACTCTAGAATTACTTGAGCAGCATGTATTGTAGTTGTCCTTTTTTCCCTTCTCCCACTAAGTGCCTTTAGTGCATTGCTCTTTCTTATACCCTGAGGAGGGCTTATTGACTTGGGGTTACGTGTTGGACTTGATCTGGATCCTTTTATCTCCACAAGTGCCTGCTGTGTTCAAGCTAAGGAACTGTTGCAGAACCATGAGGATTTGAGCATCGGTGCACGTGCCAGCTGTTAATGCTTTTGACCGGGATGTTCTGTCAAGAGCTGGCTGGGTCTGAGTTCAAGCTAAAACTCAGTGTTTGATTTCTGCGTAGCTGAAGCCTCCAGCTTCTGGAATATGATTAGGAGGGATGTGATTTGGCTGGGATTCATGTGCGTTTTTAACTTTGGTTCTGTGCCTTGTGAAAGCGAGGATTCACCTCTGAAAATGAGCTGGGTTTGGAATCAAGATTTTCTGTCCTTATTTGCACGCTTGTGGCCATGTAATACACAAACTGCCTCAGACCCAAGTCTGTGCAAGGCCAGTTCAGGTCTTGATCTGAAGCACGGCTGATCTGCATGTTGCAAACCCAGCAACCTAAAACCTTTGTGTCTGTTTTCATACATACAATGTTTAAGTGATAGCAGAAAGGGTGTGAAGTCAAGCAGAGATTTCTCAGTTCATAAATGTGCTGCTTTTGCAGGTGAAGCTGTGTGATTTTGGCTTTGCACGCATCATTGGTGAGAAGTCTTTCCGGCGCTCTGTGGTGGGGACTCCTGCGTACCTTGCCCCTGAAGTGCTCAGGAGCAAAGGCTACAACCGCTCCCTAGACATGTGGTCAGTAGGAGTTATTGTCTATGTGAGCCTCAGTGGTACCTTCCCATTTAATGAAGATGAGGATATCAATGATCAGATTCAAAATGCAGCGTTTATGTACCCACCAAATCCTTGGAAAGAAATTTCTAGTGAAGGTAAAGAAATTAATTTTCTCTATTAGAATGTTTGTGTATGTAGGGAACGCATTCAAATGCTTAAACCTCAAGGTTCATTTAGGAAGGAGTGTGAAAATTATTGGTAGTTTGAGTTTAGTAGACTATGCCGAAGTAGATAAATAAGAGCTAAATATTTGTGAAAGATAAATTGTGAAATATAATGCTTTAGATAATTTTCAGGGCAGGGAAGTCAGGAGATTTAGCAAGAAAAATGAATTTCATGCATGATGAGTGGGATGGGTAGTCTGACACTTCCCAGAAGTCCCAAAGAAAAGTTGATGTGTGGGTATTTTCTGAATGCTGGCATATTTTATCCAAACTATAATCACAGAAATGGTTCAAAGTTGAATCTGGAATTTTAGTTTTGTACATTAGCATGTATGGATTTAAATGTCAGGTCTGAACAACCTAGAAGTTTACAAGGCTGGTCTCTAGAGCTCTCCAGTGCCAGCTTTGGTTGTATGTTGTTACCATGTTTGGTTAATACATGATTCACACACGGGTAGATGTGGAAGGAAGTATACAAAAGTGTACAATAGTGGAAGTACCCACATCATTGTGGAACACAGGATTATGCTTAAGCTTTTTAGGCACGTCTGAAAATCACTAAAATCAGTAGGGAAAAAGATTAATGAATAACATAGCAAAGCTTTTAGTGTTTCCATCAAAAGTAGGGGGAGCTTAACCCCATCCCTATTTTCTAGCCTCATTTAACATAAGCAAAGCTAAATATAAAATTCAAGAGCTTGGTTAAATTTAAAGTTCAGTGTAGGATACACTCACACATAAAAAATTAATTTCTACTGCACCATGTGAATGATGATAGAAGTGATTAGTATTTAAACAACATAATTTTTGTTCTTCTTTGTCAGCCATTGATTTAATAAACAATTTGCTTCAAGTGAAGATGAGAAAACGATTCAGTGTTGACAAATCCCTTAGTCACCCATGGTTACAGGTAAACCCATCTGCCTTTTTCATTATGTTTATTAAGGGTGAATAATTTTTTTGGCTGAAATCCTTCAGAGGCTTATGGAAACCGCAACTATCACATTCTGTTAACAAGCATTCATGAAGGCTTGGGTATTTCTGGTTATAGCTTTACATTTGCTGTGCCTATCTGTTAATGGCTTCTTTCCTCAAGGGAAATTTGTCTTACTGTCTTTCCCACCTTTTCCTTTCTGTCTGACAGCAACATGGGTTTGCTGTTCTGGCTTCCTCCCTGACTGTGGGCAGTGATGAGTGCATGGAGCCCTGTGAAATCAGCATGGAGACAAACATTGTTTGTTCAGTGCTGAAGTAGACACACAGCCTGGTGTGTGCTGTAACTTGTAGTTGGTTTAGAACAGGTTTGTTTGGAGTGGAGTTTATATGCTGCTTTGCCAACCTTAGATACTAGCCTATTGAATTTTGAACTATTCTTTGTGGACAGTGTTGGAGCAATTTGTGGGAGGGTGTTTGTGTTTGGTTTTCTTTTTTTTTTGGTAAGAGATCTTGTTGGTTATATCTTGTGGCTATTAACACTAAAAATGGAGATGAACTGCAGAATTTATCTGTGGGAATGTAGCGCTGCTGTTTCTTAAAACTGCTTCCTTAAATCTCTTTTACTCCTTAGGATTATCAGACTTGGCTTGACCTCAGAGAATTTGAAACGCGCATTGGAGAGCGTTACATTACCCACGAGAGTGACGATGCACGCTGGAAAGAACACGCTTACGAACACAACCTTGAGTACCCCCAGCACTTCATTATGGCTCCTAATCCAGATGACATGGAAGAAGACCCTTGATTTGTTCATTATGCTAAATTGCAGCAAAGGAGGATACTCCAGGCAGAAACTGAAGATAAGTTCTGGAGCAGCTGTTGCTCTTTCCAAATGCTGTACACACAGTTTGGTGTGCAAAGCCCCAGAGGATCCTGCATTGCCATGGGAATAGACTGTCGTCTGACAAGCTTTTCTCCATCCCTGACTTTAACTATGAGTAGTTACTGGACAGTGGGATAAGCCCTGTTGGGTAATGTTTCACCAAGCTGGGCGGCTACAAAGCCATTACTGATGTGTAGTGTGTACAGATTGAACGGTTTGTGTTTTTCAAGGGTTTTTGTTTTTTCATAGCCTATGCAGTATGAGTTTTGTAGTAGTTTTCTAATCCCTATTTACTAGGCCATAGAGGACTGTTTTCTGTTACTTAGATGCATCTCCTGTTTCTTAAACTGTGGATGGTGAAGAGACTCTATAAAGAAATCAGTACAGAATACCTTGGCTAAAGCAAAACAGGTGGTTTAGTTGAATACAGCTTCACAGATGAAGGAATAATTTGCTGCTGTTAAGACAGTTAACTATGTGTGTCTTGGCCCTAAATGAACTTCTTCCAGATACCAACAGAACAAGAAGAAAACTCCATAACTTCTTACATTCCTCTTGAAATGCTGGCTGACAATCTAAGGAGATGACAATCAAAGCTGTGCTAGGCCTTTATTTTGTCTGTTAAAAAAAGCAATAACCACAACAGTGTGCTGCTGTGCAAGGCTGGCACATCATTGATACACACCAAAGGCATTTTGCCTTAAAACTACACAAGTAATGCACAGAGAGCAACAAGACTTGATGTAGCATATCCTTTCACTCTGGAAGACCAGCTTCTAGCAGAAGGATGTGGAAAAATAGGGAAAAATACATGCAGCTTTCTTCTGTCATTTTGAGTAATAAGATTTTAAAATTTTTAATATTTTTCTGATTTTTAAGGTTCCCTGGACTTACATCAGGAGTAGTTTGTAGTCTGCTAGCTTGTATGTTAACTCTGCTCAAAACCTAGAAGTAACAGTGGATACCACATCACCTGTTGCTTCTGCCAGGGCAGCTGGATTATAGGAGTAAGGACTTTGCCTTCCCACCTTAACCTGCAGCCCCTCCCATCCTCTTTACTGTGCTCAGAACTGTTTTTCTGAATGAAGTGTCCAAAACAAACTCCTAATTTAGTTTCTTCTGTGCCTCAGTTGAAGGATTCCCAACCACTAATCGGACTTGTGGCACAGTAGAGGGGAATCAGCAGTGTTCTTTGGAAAGAATTCCCTTGGACAGTTGAGGTTCATGGTATTTCAAAGAAGTTTAAGGCCATGAATTCTAAATGCAAATGGAAGAGTGTTTTTTGGTCCTATTTTAAAAGACAAAAAGGGTGATATCCTGTTTTTGTGGGATAACAGTGTTGTGCTGCTGGAGGGTGCTGGAAGGCTGTATGCACCCCTGATGGGCCAAGCTGCTTAACTGGAGCTTAGTTGGAAATATTTCTAAAATACTGATACAGGCTTGAACTGCAAAGGCAGTGAGAGGCTTTGTGATATCTCCTCTCTCCTACAAAGATTTTCTTTATTGTTTGTATGTAGGTAAGTATCTTTTTCTACTGTTGTTATTCAGGTAAGGAAACATGTGAGCAGATTTATAAGTTGTTAGATACACTTAAAATGTTACATGGTTAGTTCAGGGCTGGCAGCTGCTTGCAGTAGCAGTGACCTGGCAGTGGTCAGTGGCAGTTGCAGGAGGATGTGCCCACAGGCAGGTTTGGGTCTTAACCCACCTTTTCTTTTCCCATTGCCCTTTATCTATCTGCCACTGCATTTTGTAGGTGTCCGTGTTGGCAAAGGCTGAGCTCTGGCTTCTTAACCCTGTTAAGGGAGCGTTTCAGGACTGATTCTTGAGAGGGGCAGTGCTTTTCATCTCTGGAACCAGAGCGATCACCTCTGACATTGGTAGTTTGGTATTTGCCCACTCTTGGCAAGGGAAGTAGTGCTGTGTTTCAACTTCTGCTGCTCTAGTGACCAAATTTCAGTGAAACCACTGCTATATTCCATCCTAACTGTAATAATGTACATACAGTTTGGTTTTAAACTTCAGATTTTATACTTGACCTGTCACTTCAGGTTTACCTGTGGGTTTGTTGTTTGTGTTGTTTTAAGAGAGGAAATAAAGCAGCTCAGTCACTTGAAAAAGCACAACAGGAAGAGAAGAAGGAGGGGACAATAATGAAGTAGAAGGCCTGGCTTTTGTCTCTCCCCATGAAGTCTGCTCTGCTTCAAAATATTATGTGAGCTATTTATTCTTCAAGTTGTATTAAAATAAAAATAATGCTGTTGGCCTTTGGAGTAGATTGCCTGGTGATATATGCAGACTTATGGGGCCAGACAATAGAAGCCACAAGCAGTTAGTAGTCAAGAAACCAAAAAAATCAGACTTGCATTATGAGTAAACTTCCTAGAGTAGTAAAAATAGCTGAGTTTTTTATTCCCTTTTTTCTACCTTTACTGCAGACTTTGACAGCAGTAGGTTACAGTGTTTAATACCCTTACCCCTAGATGAATTAAGTTGCGTTCATTCAAGCAATAGTGCTATGGTGATGCTAGAAAAAAGCTCATGTAAAATTTATAGCCTCAAAATGACACTGTCAAGTACTTTTATATTTTTATACATCCCATTGTTTGTAAATATCCTCTGATAAGCTTGAAAATAAAATTTATTTCCCTATCAGACTCGTTCTTTTTATTTACTTGGAATTATCTCTCCCATCAAATGTTCTTAGGAGTAAATGGTTCTATACTTTCTTGTTTGTGGATTTGTCATTAGACGTGTCCTGCTGTGGAAATTCTGCTGGCAGGAACTCCTTTTACATGCATCCTGTCACTATTCTCTTTATAAAAATATCTTCAAAGATGTCAAGGCATCTTGATTTTATTCAAGTACCAAAACTTGAATACATTTAAAGACTCCTTAGTGCATCTGTTTGTTACTGACAAGTTTTGATTCCACTAGTAAATATTTCACTCACTTTTATCATAAGACTCCCAAACCATTGTTCATTCTCTGCTCTGTGTGTGCTGGTTTTTGTATGTGCAGTGTTTTATTTCCACTCAAACTGTTTTGAGTAGGTCAGTCAAGAGGTTTGGCGTGCTGCACCAGACTTACTCTGGAACAGCCATCACACATTTTGCCAGTGTTTGAAATTACTTTAGCAACAGTTCATTAAATCCAGCAACAGGTGGTAGGGGAGACTTTGATTCTGGCTTATCTTTCTTGTCAGGATGTACAAGTCTGTGGTGAGGCAGCAGGGCAAAAAAATTGAAACAGTCCCCCATCTTCTCAGGATTCATCAGCATATCATAGCTGTGAAGTAACTGCTCACGAGTTGCTGTGTCACCTGAATTCTGCAAGAGCACCTGGAAAAAAAAGGAATGCAGGTTATAGTCCTTCCTGTGTTCCTATAAATTCCTGCATACCTACAATCCCTTCTTGCATCCTTTTCACTTAATCTAACAATGCTGTGATGGTTGGTGGAACTGGTGAGATCACTAGTGGTGGTCCACAGCCCATACACTGATGCAAGTTTTTAAATGCTCCTAAATATAATATGATCAGTTTACTTTCAGGGACCTGGAGTAACTTACATCTAGCAGAAGCAACTTCCTGATCTCACACCTACATGTTCCTTTGAACAACTTCGTTTCAAAACCAAAGATTTTTACAAAAGCTCTCGTGCTGCTTAAGAGTATTGCCTGTGGATTGGAAGAGTTCCTGTTCCTGTGAACACTCTCGTACCTGCAGTCGGAGGTCAATGCCCATGTTCTTTAAAAACTCCCGCTGTTTGATGGGGCCTAACGTAGCTGTTCTTCCCTGTGCCATCTTTCGAAGATAGCTGAAATCAACATCTGCTGTCAGGTCTGCTGTGCCTGGAGCACGCAGCACGTCGTGAAGTTTGTGATTCTGGAAACCCTGAAAAGGAAATTGGAAGATTACACTCAGCTGTAGTCCAGCCATCACAGCTGGAGCCAGCAAAAATGAAGTTGTGTGTTTGAGGGGTGAGAATAGCAAATTATACATGGAAAATTTGAGACAAATGTAGCAAGAGCTCAGATTACCCTTTCCATCTGACAGAAACCCTTCTGGGTACTGATTAAATAGGAATTATTCAGTTTTATGCAGTTTTTGCTATTATGTCCACCTATGAACTTTGTCTTACAAGAACCTAATGATCAAAGATAACAGAGTCTTTTGGCTTATTGCTACGGGGCAAATGCCTTACCCGGAAAGTGTCAGTTTTGGTTCCATCGTGGCCATAATCTGCAATCAGAGCAGCCCCACCATCCTTCTCTATCCGTGAGGCAAGCCTCTGAACAATGACACCAGCCTCAGGACACACTTCCACGTGGTCTCTTGTTTCTTCTGGCTAGTGCGGAGTTCAAAGACCAGAACACCTGTATTAGCAGACAAACACAGGGCAAGTATCCCTCACACTTGATGTCTGGGAGCTGTTGCTTTGCTGGGACATGTAGGTACAGGAGGTGCATTCTAGGCTACCTATACTAGCTTGAGCTAGTTTTTGCTATCACTCATTCTCAATTAGGATTTTCTGAGTGTTGGATTTCAGTCATCTCATCAATAGCCTGTAATCAAATGAAAATTTTTCTACCAAGAATATCTGTATTAGGTGAAATTTCCTTACTGTGGTACTAAGAGAGCAAAAATAGTGCTTTAGCTGTGCACACTCTTCAGAGAGGCCTTCCTGTGTGAGACTTTGTAGCTGGTTTAATCTCCAGTTCTTAATTTTGTAGCTTTTGAGTATCCAGTGAACTTCAGGAAGAAACCAATCATAGCCTGGGCCCATTAAAGGTTAGCCTGGCACAAAAGCAGGCAGCTGCCCTGAGTACCCTGCAGCCGGCTCAGAGCCTGGCTGGGGCAGGGCCACTCTTGAGATGGTGATGCCACACACACAGTGCAGAACTCTGCCTGTCACTTGCTGCCTCAGTTTGCTCTCTGAGACATTTTGTGTGTTCAAGCTCCTGTTTTGCAAAGTTTGATATATGTGGTAATTTCCATGCTGTAGTTTCACAGCATATAAAGTTAAATGCTTGTGGAAATTTTAAGCTCTATTCATTTACGGACTGAGAGCCTTGCTCTTGCTGTCAGAGTAACTGAGAAGCACTAAGTGTACTTGAAAGAGTCAGTAAAGGTGTAAGGACGAGCTCTGGTAGGCATAACCTCACCTGAATAAAGTTTTGTGTCGCAGGGGTCCTGGATGGTGACAGGACAAACCGCAGCTGGTCAGGAGCTTCTGGATCAATATCAACCAACACCTCACGCCAGCCTTTTTCTGTTCGCTGTTTAACGAGCCCAAAGTACTCGTTTTACACTCCAACGGGTACCACAGTATCTTGTTTATTTGATTGAGCTAATATGTCAAGCCTTTTCACAAATGTTTTAGGAATACAATACATTATAAACAACTATTACTCATTCCTATTTAATTCCAGGAACTGCCTTAGAAAAAGCTTGTGGTGGAGTCTCATCTGCAGAGCCAACAAATACAGGTTTCATTATTCTTAAAAGGAATGAATGATGCTCTGAAGAAAAATGCTGCCTCTTCTACTGCCAGTGCAACATTTAACTTATCAAAATAAAAGATTTCATTCTACTGGTAATTTTCATAAACTAATTAGCTTCTTCTGAATAATAACTAGCCTCTGTTTTGCTGCTCTCATTAGTATTCAAATGAAAGCCCTTCAGTCTTTTGTTATTAGTGTTACAGAAAATCATGTGGAAATTAAAAGCTGCATTAATATAGCATGAGAAATAAAAAAAAAAACCAAACCTTGAGATTTCTCTCAGCAGAAAGAAATCCTTAGCTTTCTTCAACTTTTTCCATTCAAGAACAATTACTAGTTTTACAGTTATCAGCTGAATTAAGCCTTATTTGTCCAAATTCAGTTTAGAATCATTTCATCACCAGAGACAGGGCATGTGTCTAGTTTGACACCTTACTTCTGTTCTTCCCCAAAGAGAAAAGGTATTTAAACAGACGGTCACAATTACAATAATAATCTTGCTATACCTGAAACTTATGTATTGGCAGGGCATCAAAGAACTCATGTGCTAGGTAAAAGCTGTAACCTGTGGGAAGGCAAAAAAGGAATGCAATAAATTATTAACACTTCCAGAGCAGCTTCCAGTTTAAAATATTTTTATGATTTTTAATGAATTAAACTAGTTAATGTGGCTGTGAAAAAATTATAATTACTTCCAGCTTGGACACATCAAAGACACCATTCCTACAGCTAGCTCTAGCTTCCAGTCCATGAATTTTAGATCACTATCTCATGAAAGGAGATTCAGGCAAAGCCAGTGGAAGTTTTTTTTTTTCCCCCCCATGAAAAGTAAAAGTCAGAATATAGGAAATTGGGTAGCTATCCCCAAATGAAGGTAGGCAGAATAGGCAGCAGTGATGAAAATGAACCAAGATCCTGCCTCAGACTCATACAAGTAAGAACAAATATGTATATAACTATTTATCTGTCCAGCACGAAGGCTAGCAGAGATGCCCTCTGGTATCAAAAGCTGTCAGTGAAGGAAGGGCACCATCCCTTTAACGAGGCATTCAAGCTCCTCACCTGATGGCACATCTTGAATGTCTCTGTACCAAAAAATGGGAATTCCAGTCTTGCTAATGCCTTTCATGTAAGCAGACTTGTCCTCAGGGTTTGGCTGCACCTTCCCTCCTGTCAGCATCACTGCTTGGATCTCGCTGAGTTTGGGGCTCACTTCTACCAGATGAACAGAGACATCACATTTACTAAGAACAGAGGCGAGCTGCTTGAAGACCTGTAAAGGCAGATGAATTCTATTAGGCACAGTCTTGTGCTGTGTACATTAAAGGTTTAAGTATTAACCTCTCTTCTCACTATTTACAGACAAGATAAAAGGTTTAGTTGGCTTTAATAACAAAACAATCTCAGTGAGAGAGACTGCATTTTGCTCCTTTGGTAGGAAGTGGGATTTTCTTCATAAATCTTAATAAAAGATTGCTATGTTTCTAGTAAAGTTGCAAAACCCAGCACACATTTCATGGCTCTAAGGGCAACAATATGAAATGCTACTTTGGAATAGTAGTAGCAGCTCCTCTAAGACCTGCAGAAGGTCTAGCATTAGCAGAGAAATGGTTCAGTTTTCCCTGGCACCTTAAACAAGTGTTTGATATCCCACATTTCACTTTTTTCATTAACATATGTAAATAGAATAAAAGTTCTTATGTGGTGCTAAATCCCATTAGCAACCTGTTTATGAATCAGCAGCATTTTAATTAAGACAGCCGTGCAAGCATGACTGAACACAAAAGGTTAATTCAAAAGAAATAAGCCCCTGAAATCCCCAAAGGAATTAACACAATTTCATTTCCTGTGTTCTTGTCCTCCCCGCTTCTGTTCCTTGCACTGAGGTCTCCATTCCAGTTACACACAGCAATACCTTCCTAGATGGTTTTCAGTTTGGATAACGTTTTCCTACACAGAAATAATTTATAATGGAATATTTCTGCCCTCCCCTTCTATCCAGTGGTGTTTGGAAGGTCACTGGTGTGTGTGCACAGTGTTCACACGCTGGCCCCTGTTCTGCTTCCACCTGAGAGCCCCGGTCCCAGAAACTCATCTATTCTGATTAGAGTCTGAGCTGCCAACCTGACTGAAGTGGTCTGGTTACTAGGGAAAGGTAAACCCTGCCAGCAAAACACCATCCCTTCAGATTTCACTGCAGCTATGCAATAAAGCCAGAAACAAAGAATACAAATAGTTTTCACCTACCCGCAATATATCGTCGGTAAGGGTGCCCCTCCCTGGGCCCAGCTCCACCAGCTGGAAGGTGTTTGGTTTGCCCATGGCCATCCATTCACTGATGTACCATATTCCTATTAACTGTCAGTGAGAAACAGCAGAGACGGTTACAGCAGTAACTTCAGCACTTGTGGAAAATCTTATCTGCCTTCTGTCTGATAATAACTAAGATAACATGGCAACATTCTGTCTCCTTATTTTAAAGTTAAGAAGAATTATGATACATAAGTTCACATTCTTGTCTTTAAGTATTGGAATTGGTGACTGATTGCTGTCAGCCCAGCAGAAGCAACTTTCCATCAGTAAATGTGGGGACTCTGTTCTGGCTGGAGCAAGAACTTTTACTTAAGGCTCAAATGCAGGCCACTGCCGAGGTGCCTCCGGACAACTATTCTTCCTGACAGTGCATTTACCAAAGCATCACTGAGAACAGGATTTAGCCACTTTTCACAACTGGAAATGATACACAAACCAGAATGAGCCAGACTGAACTGTGGAGATTTTTTTTGAGGGGAGTTTTCACATTGGAAAACCACCATAACTCTTTTTATTTATAAACAAGTTCTGTAGGAAAGTAAAGTGTTACTAAGCACAGATGGTGTTTCAGACTATACACATGAAAGGGCTTTCAGAAAAACAAAATACCCCTTCCTCCCTCAAAATCAATTTTTCTCTTGGGAAATAACTTGAATGTTATCATTGCTACTCAAGTATTTTGACACTGGTAAGGTATCTGAACACTGGCGTGGAAATCACAGAATCCTAGAATAGGTGAGGTTGGCCAGGACCACATTGGGTCATCTGGACCTACCTCCCTGCTCAAGCAGAGTCATTCCAGAGCACATGGCACAAGATTGTGTTCAGATGGTTCTTTAATGTCTCTGGTGAAGGAGACACAACCTCTCTGGACAATCTGTTCCAGTGCATGGTCACCTGCCCAGTAAAGAAGTTCTTCTTCATGTTCAGGTGGAACTTCCTGTGCATCAGTTTCTGCCCGTTGCCTCCTGTCCTATTGCTCGGCACCACCGAGCAGAGCCTGGCTCCGTCCTCCTGGCACCTCCCTTCAGGTACTCACAGACATTGATGAGGTCCCCTCTCGGTGCCTCTTCTCAAGGCTGAACAGGCCCAGCTCCCTCAGCCTTTCCTCATAAGAGAGATGCTCCAGTGCCTCAATCATCTTTGTTACCCTTCACTGGAGCCACTCCAGGAGCTCCACGTCTCTCTTGTTCTGAGGAGCCCAGAACTGGACACAGCACTTCAGATGTGCCTCACCAGGGCTGAGTAGAGGGGCAGGATCATCTCCCTTGACCTGCTGGCAATGCTCTTCCCAATGCATCCCAGGATACCATTGGCCTTCTTGGCCACAAGGGCACACTGCTGGCTCATGGACGGCTTGTAGTCCACCAAGAGCCCAGCCAGCCCCGCGTGGTTAAAGTAAAAAGAAATTACTTAAGACGCAAGGAACTGCATTACCTCTCCGAACACCTGACTTATTTCAGGCGATGTGATGAAGTCCCCGCTCTCGCCGACGCCGCCGCGGCGCGTGTAGTAACCCTGCGAGGGGGAAGCGGGCACAGGGGCCGGGAGCGCGGTGAGCGGCGGGGCCGAGGCACGGCCCCCCCGCCCCGGCCCGGCCCCGGCGCACCTGGCCGGGGTTGGTGAGCGCCTCCCGCATGTACTCGGCCACCGTGACCGGCCCGCTGGCCCGCAGCTTGCGCGCCAGGTGCCGCAGCATCGCCCCGTCCCCGGCGGCCGCCTGCGCCTCGCCCCCCGCGCCCGAGCAGAGCCGCGCCGCCGCCGCCGGAGCTGTGGGGAGAGGAGGGGAGAGAGGGGCTCAGCGGGGCGGCCCCGCGAGGAGCGGGAGGGGAAGGGGGGAGAGGCGGCGGTCACCGTGGGGAGCGGCGGCGGCACGGGGGAGCCGCCGGCGGCCCGCCAGGAGCGCGCGGCGCGCGAGCAGCAGCACCATGGCAGCGGCTCCCGCTGCGGCTCCCGCTTCTCTCGCTCCTCCTCCTCGGCCTTCTCCTCCTCCTCCTCCTCCTCCT
>VWZW01005043.1:93534-142298 GCA_013397115.1 Edolisoma coerulescens
TACTCACAGACATTGATGAGGTCCCCTCTCGGTGCCTCTTCTCAAGGCTGAACAGGCCCAGCTCCCTCAGCCTTTCCTCATAAGAGAGATGCTCCAGTGCCTCAATCATCTTTGTTACCCTTCACTGGAGCCACTCCAGGAGCTCCACGTCTCTCTTGTTCTGAGGAGCCCAGAACTGGACACAGCACTTCAGATGTGCCTCACCAGGGCTGAGTAGAGGGGCAGGATCATCTCCCTTGACCTGCTGGCAATGCTCTTCCCAATGCATCCCAGGATACCATTGGCCTTCTTGGCCACAAGGGCACACTGCTGGCTCATGGACGGCTTGTAGTCCACCAAGAGCCCAGCCAGCCCCGCGTGGTTAAAGTAAAAAGAAATTACTTAAGACGCAAGGAACTGCATTACCTCTCCGAACACCTGACTTATTTCAGGCGATGTGATGAAGTCCCCGCTCTCGCCGACGCCGCCGCGGCGCGTGTAGTAACCCTGCGAGGGGGAAGCGGGCACAGGGGCCGGGAGCGCGGTGAGCGGCGGGGCCGAGGCACGGCCCCCCCGCCCCGGCCCGGCCCCGGCGCACCTGGCCGGGGTTGGTGAGCGCCTCCCGCATGTACTCGGCCACCGTGACCGGCCCGCTGGCCCGCAGCTTGCGCGCCAGGTGCCGCAGCATCGCCCCGTCCCCGGCGGCCGCCTGCGCCTCGCCCCCCGCGCCCGAGCAGAGCCGCGCCGCCGCCGCCGGAGCTGTGGGGAGAGGAGGGGAGAGAGGGGCTCAGCGGGGCGGCCCCGCGAGGAGCGGGAGGGGAAGGGGGGAGAGGCGGCGGTCACCGTGGGGAGCGGCGGCGGCACGGGGGAGCCGCCGGCGGCCCGCCAGGAGCGCGCGGCGCGCGAGCAGCAGCACCATGGCAGCGGCTCCCGCTGCGGCTCCCGCTTCTCTCGCTCCTCCTCCTCGGCCTTCTCCTCCTCCTCCTCCTCCTCCTCCTCCTCTCCGCCCGGTCCTGCGTGAGGCCGGGGCACGGGCCGGACGCGCGTCACGCGTGTGCGCGGGAGCCCTTCCGGCGGGCGGCGATGGCGGCGACGCTCTGGGACTTCGGCGTGAGGGACCGGAGGAAGGCAGGCGGCGACAGCGGCGAGGAGGACGACGACGACGACGGTGATGAAGAAGGAGAAGGCGGAGATGCGGGAGGGTTCACGCTGGACGAGGTGCTGCGCCTCGGCGGCACCAAGGTAAGGGAGCGGGCGGGAGAGAGCGGGAGCACGTGGCGGCCGGGACCCCCCATCCCGGGACGGGCCCTTGCGGGGCGCGAGGTGTGCGGGGTCCCACGCAGGTGTTGGGAACAAGTCCTTTGCTTAGGGGGTGGTGAGGCACTGGGACAGGTTGCCCAGGGAGGTTGTGGATGCCCCATCCCTAGAGGTGTCTAAGGCCATACTGCATGGGGCTCTGAGCAACCTGGTCTAGTGGAAGGTGTCCCTACCCGTGGCAGGGGGCTTGGGACTAGATGGTCTTTTAGGTCCCTCCCAACCCAAACCATTCTGGAATTCTGCGGGGAACCCTTGGGAGTCTTGGCAGATCTTGCACCAGATCTGCCCGTGACAGCTGTGCCCTGCCTCTGCAGCAAGATTACCTCATGCTGTGTGCCGTGGACGAGGAGGGCGAGCTGGTGGACGGCGGCAAGAAGGACACGATCGATGACCTGAAGGAAGGGGAGCTGGAGGCGTTCGTCAGCTCCCTGGGGCTCAACAAGTATGCGAAGAGTTGCCTGGTGGTGGAGGGGGATGAGGATGATGGCGGCAGCAAGGAGAAAGAGAAGCCTCCAAAGAAAGAGAAAAGCAAGAAGGAAACTAATCCTCTTGCACTAGAGGGGAAAAAAGAAAAAAAAGGGAAGGAAAAGGCAAGCAGTGTGAAAGACAGCAAAAAGAAGCAGGCTGGTGGTGATCAGGGCCAACAGCCTTCAGCAAAGAAAGAAAGGCTGGAAGAAGATTTTGAATTTCATGCTAGGCAAGCAATACTGATCAAACCAGGGGGCAAGTGGTATGATCTAGAATACACCAACGAATTCTCTCCAGAGCCACAGAATCAGACACTTTTGTCCAAGTATAAGGCCCTGGCCCAAAAGCTGTATGAACATGAGACAGACCTGTTTAAGAATAAGACAGACTATCAGAAGGGGGCCTCTTCGGCGTGGATTAAAACTGTTGTGTCCTCGGGTACCTTGGCTGACAGGATGGCAGCGATGACCCTTCTCATCCAGGACAGTGCTGTCCACAGTCTCCAATTTGTTGAGAACTTGATAAACCTCATAAAGAAAAAGGGCAGCAGGCAGCAGAGCCTTATGGCTTTAGATACTTTCAAGGAGCTTCTCATTACAGATATCTTACCAGACAATCGAAAATTGTGGTCTTTCTCGCAGCGACCGCTTAACAGCATCGTGCAGATGTCGAGTGGCAACAAGGATTCAAGAGACAGGCGGTTGATACTTTGGTACTTTGAGCATCACCTGAAGCTGCAGATAGCAGAGTTTGTGCAGGCGTTGGAAACGCTGAGCCACGATTGTCTGACAGCCACAAAATCCCGAGCGCTGGCAGTTTCCCACGAGCTTCTCTGTAACAAGCCCGAGCAGGAGAAAGCTCTGCTGGTTCTGCTGGTGAACAAACTGGGTGACCCTCAGAACAAGATCGCCACCAAAGCCTCGTATCTTTTAGAGACGTTACTTCACAAGCATCCAAATATGAAGGGAGTAGTGTGCAGTGAGGTGGAGAGGCTTTTGTACCGCTCAAACATCAATGTGAAAACTCAATATTATGCCATTTGCTTCCTAAATCAGATAGTCCTCAGTCATGAAGAAAGTGCATTGGCTAACAAGCTGATAACTTTGTACTTCTGCTTTTTCCGAAACTGTATTAAGAAAAAAGATGTTGAATCCAAAATGCTCAGTGCTCTTCTTTGTGGGGTAAACAGAGCTTACCCTTATGCTGAGACTGGCGATGAGAAAGTGAAAGAGCAAATGAACACCTTGTTCAAAGTTCTGCATCTTGTGAACTTCAGTACCAGTGTCCAGGCCCTGATGTTGCTGTTTCAAGTGATGGACTCTCAGCAGACTGTATCGGATAGGTACTATGCAGCGCTGTACAAGTAAGTGGCAGGTTTCCACTTTTATGTAAATTTCATTTCAAGAGGTAGTCACCATTAATCACTTATTTTGCTTTTAAGATCTGGCTAGTTTTGTGTCTCATTGGCTAAAATTTCTGATGTTTTGTATGAGCTGGAAGAAAATGCATGTGATTTCTTTGATTTAACATGAGGATAAAATAAAAGATAGTGATAGGTTCTGAGAATACAGCATGCATTTTGCCACTTTTCTGGTGGCTTGCTTTAATTCCAGGTGTTATTTGAAACTAATTGATAACTATTCCTTCTGAAATCACTTTTACAGGTACTAGTCTGTAAAGTAATTAGGCCTGTGAATAGCCTAAAATCTTGTTTTCTTTTTTTTCTTATTTTGAGGAGGAGGAATATTGTGTTAACAAATTCTTTAGATGATTTAATTTTTGTAGCTGGAAAACCTTGTGTTGTAAAAATACTGCTTTTTTTTTTTGTCCCCAGCTGATTGTTTAGACTGTTTATGGGATCCTTACAGGGTTCTGTTTAGTTGAACAAGGGAAAGTTACTGATTTTTTAAAAAGGGAATTCAGGTTCCCTGAGAATGTCCAATGTATTTAAGGGCCTTACCATTCCTGGCAGCCTGGAAAAAATTGGAGTAGAAAGTGAACTTGCCAGTACAAATGTCTGATCTGACTGTGAAGTGTGCTGATTTATAACCATTTTCTTTCTATTTTTTTAAACTTAGGAACAAATCAGATTAGTTTCTCAACACTGAACATCTCGAATTTCGAAACTGTTTTCAGTTGAACTCATTTTCTTTGTATCTTCTCACAATGTTTTGTTTACTGAGGCAGCTTTTTTTTTTTTTAATCTTCGGTGTCTCGTATATTTCAGCAATATTACACAGCTCTTGACAGTTCAGGATTGATCTTAATGGTTTTGAGTACTGGGGAGCAACTGTACTGTCTCTGGTCTTTTAGATGGCAATCTGAAGAACGTAGATAATGGTTGTTAATAGCAGTTGTTCTCCTGTGTGCATTATGACAATCAGCAATATTTTCTCGTGTGTCCTACAGGAAGCTTCTAGATCCTGCTTTAGCAACGTGCTCAAAGCCATCCATGTTTCTAAATCTTGTCTATAAGTCTCTGAAGGCAGATGTCGTGTTACGGCGCGTGAAGGCCTTTGTGAAGAGGCTACTTCAAGTCACCTGCGGACAAATGCCGCCCTTCATTTGTGGAACCCTGTACCTTCTGTCTGAGCTTCTGAAAGTAAAACCAGAGTTAAGGGTCCAGTTACAGGATCATGTGGTATAAGATGATTTCTTTAAGTCATTGCTTTTTCAATAAGAATTGTTTTCATAAGCACCTTTCCCTAACTTGTTTATTAGTAACCATTTGGTAAGATGTTTCTTGAGGTGGGAGGGACCATTACATTTGTGTGTTCTAAGCAGTAGAGTTCAATTTTAAGTGCCATATCAAGGACAAAAATCTGTGTTTCTTAAACATCGACCATCATTTGTTTTGATTTTTATAAGTAGCTCAAGAACCTAATGTGCATTTTTCTAAAAAATCAGAGTAAATCTGGAAAGTAAAAGCTGTTCGCTAACTTTTTTTTTTTTTAGGAGTCAGATGATGAAGAGTGCTTTAAGGATCAAGAAGAGGCTGAAGAGGATGAGGAAAAATTTGTGGATGCAGACAAAGATGTAGAAGATGAAAAAAGAAGTACAATGGAAAGTTCTGCTAAAACAAACAGTTCAAATTCAAAAGCCTCGTGGGTGCATCATCTGAATATGGGAGGTAAATCAGCAAGACAATACATAATTTACCAGCTAAGAGTCCATAACAGTGACATGTTGATCAAGAGTTTTGTAAGATTAGGTGATTAAAACATTATTTTAGTTTTTAAACTGAAATTTGATTGAAAGCAACCAGTCATCTCAATTTATCTGTTACCTCAGCAGTGATGAAAAGACTCAGTGACTAGTGTGTTTCACTTCATACAGTTTGTAATAAACACATTATTTGTGCCTTAGTGGTTAACAGACTTGGAATTCTTTGCTTCCATGTTCAGACACCTTCTGAGCAGTGTAGCCAAGGTTAGGCTGTGTAGCTGCTCTCTGGCTTGTGAACAGTTTGTCCAGCTTTGAACTCATGCCCAGTTTCACTCCTCCCTGAAGGCCTTCTGGAACAGGCCAGGGATGTCCAGGGCCTTCCTTGGAAGCAGGTAGGAACTCAGCCTGTACACCTGATCATACACTGTGAAGGGCAGCTGAATACAGCCTTTTCCTGCTGCCAGATGAACCCCTGGCTTGTTCAGCTGGGAGTCATGGGCAGCATTACTGTCATGGGGAAATGTGAATAACACTCTTGTAAAGTTGCCTGAGAAAATTTAAGTTGTTTTGCTCCCATCCACCCGTTAGGCAGGAAGAGTGGAACTTCCTATGATCCTCTGCACCGAAGTCCTTTATACTGTGGTGCTGAAAGTACAAGCCTTTGGGAACTGAAGAAGGTAGGATATTCTTGCATTGCTGTTGCTGTGTTTATTAGTGTGGCCCTTGTACAAAGAGAGGAAAAAGAACTTGGTTATTCTTGAAGTAGCTACTTGAGTAACAGAAAGGTTGAAGCTGACATGTTGTTCAGCTTTAGGCTTGTATGTGTTCCATACGATACTGATGTTCTTGAGTAGGGCATAGGAATTTTTTAAGTAAAGATTTGGACAATAATAATATTTTTTGTCTATTGGATCTTAGCTTTGCTCACTAAAGCTTTTTAGTGTTGGCTTAAAATTGTAAGTGAAAATGTGTTTAATGCAAATAAAAGATTAGAACATAAAGTTCTTTAGTTGTTAAAGTGCAGAGCACATCAGCCTTGCACTACTATATGTATGTCTGTTATTTGGTGAGTCACGGAGTGCTCTTAAAACATACTTTTTAATTAGAAATAAATTACTCATATTTTTCAGCTTTCTGAACATTTTCATCCATCTGTGGCCCTGTTTGCAAAAACAATACTAGAAGTAAGTGCTTTTGCTAGTTTGTTGCTTTGAAGTTTGACATTTTGTGTTAGTTGTCTTTTGTCATTTGAAAAAATACATTATAAAGTCTCCTTGCACTTGGTTGGTAACTAGCAGCTCTGCAGAACTCTATCATACACTCAAATGCCAAGCTTTTCATGGAATTGCGGTGTTATATGTAAAGGAGACTGCTCTCAAAAGTTTAAACTTTGTAGAAATGTAGGTATTATGTGATTCTTAAAGTTTTATTATGAGTTTTTTTGTATCTTTTTATTTAATTTTTTTTTAAATATGGAAAACCCTACTACAGGAACAAATTCTTTTTAAAATACTGTTGTAGTACCATGTCAAAATTGCTCAAACCTATACAAATATGTGTTTAAAATATTTATTTTTCATTGGAATATATGGTATTGAAATGATGCTGAGTATTAACTGCTGTTAGCACAGTACATTGCAAGGCAGTTTATCACTGAAACAAAGTGGAGGAGGTGTGTTTTAGTTAAGAAAATACTGAAATTGTGAAAAGAAGAAGCTGGTCAGGGTTATGTGGTATAGTATCCCCAAGTCTTTATCTTTTTAAAGTATGTTTTAATGTTGTTCTTGAACTGATTGAGTCCTCTGTGTTTAGAATGAAGACTTTAATGGTTTTTGACTTTTTCCTTCTTTCAGGGAAATCACATTCAGTACTCTGGCGACCCTTTGCAGGATTTCACGTTAATGAGATTCTTGGATCGCTTTGTGTACAGAAATCCCAAACTCAGTAAAGGCAAAGGTAGGCACTTCCCTGTACCATATGATCTTGGTTATAGGTGCTGTCCGAATTCTCATTCTCTCAGATTGGCCTTGTCAAGTATTTGGGGTGCATGTGGTGGAACAGAGGAGTGGGATCAGTCTTCAGGGCTGCAGGAGAGATGTCTGCAGCCTGGAACCAGGCAACAGTCACATCCCCTCACACCTGCAGTGCAGAACTGCTGACTTTGCAGGAGTAAGCAAGGGACAGGGAGATGTAAAGACTACAGAATGGTTGGGGCTGGAAGGGACCTCTGAAGCCATGGGCTCAAGCAGAGACACTTAGAGCAGACTGTCCAGATGATTTTGGAATGTCTCCAAGAGTGGAGACTCCACTGCCTCTCTGTGCAACCTGTGCCAGCACACAGTTGCCCTCACAGTGAAAAAGTGTTTCCTGATGTTCAGATGGAGTCTCCTTCATCAACTTAGTGACCTATCATTTGATTCTCTCCAGTATGCACATGTCTGACTGGGGAGCCCAGACCTGGGCACAGGGCTCCATCTGTGGTCGAACAAGTGGCAGGAATTCCATCAGCCTTCTTTGCTGCAGGGGCGCAGTGCTGGCTCACGGTCAACTGGGTGTCCACCAGGACTACCAGGGTGATTTTAGCCAAGCTGGTTTCCAGCTGGGCAGCCCCCAGTGTATACTGGTACTTGGGGTTGCTCCTCCTTTAGTGCAGGACTTTGCACTTCCCCTTGTTGAACTGCAGGAGGCTTCTGTCAGCCCTTTTCTCCAGCCTCTTGAGGTCATTAGGGATGGCAGCACAACCCACTGGTCTATCAGCCACCCCTAACAGTTCTGTATCAATAGCCATGAAATAAAAATTCCTCTCTGATTTATATTCTGATACAGAAAACACCAGCAGTGTGGTAATGCAGCCGAAGAAGAAGCAGTTTATGAAGGATATGCAGAGTCTTGCAGGTAAGTCAGCCCCTTAAGTCAGTTAAGATTATGATGACTAAAAAATCCTTGGTTGATTGATCTGGATGTGTCATCTGCACTGTCTGTGCTGTTTGTCTTAGCGATAAAAGAAAGTGCCATCCATCAGGAGTGCAGTGGTGGAGTCTGATCTTCAGGATCAGACCTCATCTTCTTGTAAGGATGTATGGAATCTCCACAGATGGAACTTTGGATCCATTGAATCATTTTAAGAAAAAATGACATAGAGAAAGTCAGTTATTCTATGCCCATTTTTATTCTATTTATTATGATTGAAAAATGGCTTAAAATACCAGAAAATTGATCTATATAATTATTTAAATCATATTAAGCTCTTTCATTAAATGATATGGATTACTCCATACAATGCCACAGCTGCAGCTGTTTTTAGGAAGAGTGAAAGGTATCTTTGGCACTGTTACTTTGCTAAGAGTCTTCCTGCCTCCAGGAATAAGCTGCCTTTTGTCCAGTCCCACTGTTTCCAACAATCAAGAGCAGGGTTTGGTGTAAGAGCCAGCAGTTAAAAAAACAGGGCAAACTATCAGTAGAACATGCTGCTTGAGGACAGAAGAGGTACCATCTTCTGTAGTAGAGTTTCTGTAGCCTTCCCAGGGATGTGCTTTTCCGCCAGCTTTGGGTCTGTTGTGTTGCAAAGAGGTTTTAGTTATGCAGATTAGTAAGTACTGATACACTTTTATGGCTGGTTTTATGGCTGGTAAAGCTTAAAATAGGAATTGTAGCCTATACAGTTTGTCACATTCTTTAGTTTATTCTGAATTGAAGGAGCAGGCTGAGGATTTAGGACAGAATTCGGGGAATTTAAGTGTTTTACAAATGAAACATGATACAAAAATATGGATATATTAATATGGCTACAGAAGTCTGCAGTTGTTGCATGTAGCTGATCTCTGCTGAGGTGTAGGGAGCTGAGATTGCAAATCCTCTGGTACCTTCTACAGTTCATTTGAAGAGCCCTTCTGTGAGTATGCTGATCTGGTTTCAGAAATTTGGACCCATTGTCACTTAGAAATTATTATAATCTGTGCCCACTGAGGAAATCTGTAGCCTTTCTTCTTTTGATTTACTTCTGAGGAGGAGGGAAGGGGAATGTGAGAGGGTAAAAAGCTCCTCCACAGGGAACCTGGTCATTACCCTAGTTGATCTGCTGTTGCAGTGTCATATTTTGCCTCAGTTCCTCAGAAATGGCGGCAGTTTGAGGCTTGATCCCTTCCTCAATGTGCTCAGCTGGTGCATGGTTGTGCTCTGCAGCTCCTGACAAGCATTTCTATGCCATGGAATGCTGGGCGGAAGTGATCACAGTGTTCTAGTGCATGACAGCAAGTTCATCTTACTCCCTACTTTTTTTCCCATTATTGTTTTAAATGTATTCCTGCTGTAGGTGATTGCAACCCCCTGCCTTGCTCATACATAACTGAGAACCTGGTTAGGGCTGTGCCAGTTGAGTGTTTCCATGGGGTCTTTTCCACACTTCACACTGGAGTACAGTATATACAATGTGTTAGTTTGAAGAGGTTTTCAGATCAGCTCCCCGTTATTGAATGGATGACACCCTGTGTCTGCTTCTGTCTGTGTGTGCTGCTTAACCTCTGAAAAGAATAACCATCGTTTTAACTTGAGGTAAAATCAGTTCTTTTTTTGTCTTTGCAGTCAACAGTAAGGAATTCCGGGCCAAAGATGAAAGCAAAATCCCAGTGGATGAAGTGTTCTTTCACAGGTAATGGAATACTTGTGAACGTTCATTTTAGGTGTTGGTTTTATAATGCAATGCCATTAAAACCAACTGTATTTTTTAAGTATTCTCTGGTATTTCAAGTATTTGCATATTTTGATTAATTTGAGTGACTTAAGATGATAGTGGTTTTCTTTGACATAATTTTAACATTTGTCAAAAGCACTTAGGAAAGATTAACACCTATGAACAAAGGCAATCGGGGCTTGTAGTCCAAACTGAAGTAAGTTGACATTATAATAAAGAAGCTTTAAGTAATGGGTAATGGTGAATATCTCGTGGGTTGTAATTCTTATGCATTAGAGGTATATATAATGAAAGCTGCAATATAGCTGGTTTATGTTATTAGCATCAAAGCTTATTAGAATGGAACAAAGCAAAAAAAAAGAGCTATTTTTCAGAGTATTTAGTTTTTTATTACTCATAGTTCTTTCTGTTTCTTTGAATTTCCTTTCAGATTATGATATAAAAATGCAGTTGTAGTACTGAAATTGAACTGACATGCATTTGGCAAAGATTTGTTTTTATTAGATGAAAATACTGGTTACCTGTGTCTCCTTAGGAAATTGGTATTTGAATTAACTTCATTTACTTTAAATTAATTGATACTATAATATTGAGGAATATAACACTAATAAATAAAAAAAATAGTGGTGTTAGTTTTGAGATTAAAGAAAAACATCTTATAAACATGCCCCTGTCTGAAAAGTTAACAGTATTGTTACATTGAAGATGGCTGAAACTGAGATTACACATTTAAAGTCTTCTGTACAAAGTACTCTTTTGTATATGGTCAAAATTGCCTTCTGTGTTTGGTGGTTCTTTAACATGAAATGAAGGTGAAAAGGGCTGACAGAAGATAAAACTAAGGCCCAAAAGAAGAGGGCTATGGGAGAAAATTTAATAAAACTTGATGGGTGAATATCTTTTATATTTTTTTCACAATTATATTCAAGTTGAACTCGATCCTTTCTTCCTTCTCAGTCTAAGGCAGATTTTTACATCTTTCTTGTGCCCTTTTATAAATTCATTATGTTAAAAATAACTTCTGGCACCTTTGGCCAGTGAAATGTTATTGTTTTAAATGTTACAGTAGTGACCAATTCTTTGAAAAACAAAGGAAATACAAATCTCTTGATTTTAGATGTGTTTGAAACCATCACTTACAGTTTTCAACGGGCAACATCCATGAGCAACAATTTGCAGGTTGTTTTCTTTTTATTAAAAAAGTTGTCATAAAGATCACCTGTAATTTTGTGTCTGAGAGCAATATATTATTTCAGATTTTATTCGAAGTTTGATAAGAAGAGAGAGAAACAAAAGCGTCTGGATGATGAAGAAAGTGTGGAAGATGTGGATGATGATGAATTTGAAAGAGCATTGGGTAAGGCTGTGTTCTTCCTTGCAGTAACTATCCCAGTATTCCCTGCTTTTTCAAATTATTAATTTATCCATTTTATAGTTCATATTCTGTATAAGAACCAGATAGAGGAATATGGGAGTGGGAGAGAACTGGCTTTCCAGTTGCCCTTTATGCTCCTGCAGACAGCCGTTCCTGCTGTCCGCCGTGTGAGCGGGCGGCCACCAGCTGGGTGGCCATTTGTCACAGAGGTCTGGCTCCCACCACTGCAGGAGTCAGCTCGTTTGAATGGCTGGCTGGAAGTTGTCTGATTTTGAACTTACACCCATGAGTGGCAGTTCGTGCCCTTCTGTTCTTTTCCTAATGTAGTCTGAGTAACCTTTTCTAACAGCGTGTAACATTTGCCTCTGTTTTTTCTTTACTGCTTGGCCTTTTTCAGTCTTGCTTAGTTTCTCTCATTGTTTCTAACATCTTTCTTGAGGTTATGAGTTCAGTAAGGTCGTTGGCAAACTTCTGCAGTAGTCTTAGCTCTTCTGTAGCACGTACTTTGCTTTGGAATTAGTGTATGATTTGTTCCAGAATTTAAATTTGTTACTGTACCAGAAAATGTCTATTATTTTATTATTTTAAGTTTTACTTATATGTATTTTAAAAAAAACCCAATTAGCTCTCTATAACTATTTTCTACAGTATTTTGAGGTAATTCTGAATTCTTGTATCAGGGTTCTTACTTAGTGACTCAATTAATATGGTCTTAGTTATGACAAGAATCTATTATTAATTGCATGTCTTTTATTGTTAGTATCTCTAATGAGAATTTGCTTCATAAATTCAGAAGCCTAAAATAATGACCCTCTATCTAAAAATTAGATATTTTGTAATGCTAGAATCATAGAATGGCTTGGGTTGGAAGGGACCTTAAAGATCATCTTGTTCCATCCCCCTGCATGGGCAGGGACACCTTCCACTAGACCAGGTTGCTCAAAGCCCTGTCCAGCCTGGCCTTGAACACTTCCAGGGATAGAGCATCCACAGCTTCTCTGGGCAACCTGTTCTAGTGCCTTACTACCCTCACAGTTAAGAATTTTTTCCTAATACATAATCTAAACTCTCTTTCAGTTTGAAGCCATTCCCCCTTGTCCTCTCAGTTCCTGCCCTTGGAAAAAAGTCCCTCTCAGCTCTCTTGTAGCATCCTGTAGGTACTGGAAGGCTGCAATAGGGTCACTCTGAAGCCTTCTCTCCAGGCTGAACAACTTCAATGCTAGGAGAGGTGCTCTAGCTCTCTGGTCATCTTTGTGGCCCTCCTCTGGACTTGCTCCAACAGGTCCATGTACTTACTGGATGCAATGACTTCATATGTCTTTGCTTGTTTTGTAGTAATAACATTTGTGTTTCTCCCTAGATACATTTGAAGCTGCTGATAATGCCATCGTTGGCCAGGATGACCTTGATTTTGCTAGGTAAGACTTCAGATTGGTTCTTACTCCTCTTGTCTTAATATCTACATAGTTTTACTCTGTGAAACTAGATAGACCTTTTTCGGAAAGGCTCAGAATATCACCTTGCAAAAAATGCAGTATCAGTTTTACACTGAGTAATGCTGTTTTTCTGCATGTCCCATAATGGATCATGATGACCTTGGGATGCTTATAGTCCTTACATGAGACCTGTAGTGACCCAGTAAGCAGTGTAAAATCTTGTTTTTTGTTGTCTCAGGTTTCTATTTGAGAATTACAAGTACAAAAGGAAGCAGAATGAGGCATAATGGCACTGCTGCCATAAGGACTGGTTGTAACTGGACCTAACACAGTTAATAAGCTTTGTGAGATCCAGAGTCAGAGAGCTCAGTTCTCCTGAAGTCAGCAGTTTCATTAATCATAGAATCATTTAGGTGAGAAAGGACCTTTAAGATCATCAAGTCCAATTGTAAAAAATTAAGTTGCCTCTATTTTACTCAAAGTATCTATAATGCAGCATTTGAATTTGCACAGAGACTTTTCCCCTTGAGGCGACAGGAGAATTGAAGTCTAAACTTCTAGTGAAACCTGAAACACTTTTGTGATCTTGACTGGTGTTTAACAGAACAGTTTGTGTGTTTTACAGAAAAGACTTTCTGAAAAGGAGCAAAGACACAGAGGAGATAAAATACTGAAGCTGACATTTCTGCTAATTTCAGAATAAGATTCTGTCCAGAACTTCTTAAAATGGTTGACTTTTGTAATACAGCTCCCTATACTAACGTAGAAAATATACCTCAGCGTATAATACGTGTATTTTAGGTCGCAGTCTACATTTGCAGTAGTTTGCAATGATGTTGAACTTTCCTAACATAGTGTTTGCCAGTAGATAGATGTCATCTAGATGCAAACAGTATTTTTCCAGATGAAGTGCTAAGCTTGTTACATCTTCTTTTAGTAATATAAAAAAAAATCCCAAAGGCGGCAAAAAAGGCCAGAGTGGTGAGGGATCTGGTGCTGACTGGGAGGATTCTGATGATGAAGATGACTTCAGCGATCTGGATGATGAGGAAATCTCCTTAGGAAGTATGGAGGAAGACTTTGAAGAGGATATGGATGAAGAGGGAGGTGTATTTATGGATGTGTCTGAAGATGATAACGACCTAGGTAAGGTAGCATTTATTACTGAAAAACAAGGAAAAAAAGCTTTAAAAGTAGGTTATCTAATATGCAAATTCCAGTTTAGTTATCTAGGTGGGAAGCTTGGCTGTTAAGCAAAGAAATGATAAGTCCTTCTCTGTACAATGAAGTCTTAAGAGAAGCATTTCCTGGCACAGTCTCCTAGGCGAGAGTGGGAATTAGGCATCTGTGTATAAAAACTTCCAAATGAGACATGTTTCTTTCATTCTGAAAATATTGGCATAACAAAAGTAGCTTTATACACAAATAACCGGCTGCAGTAGGCAGAAATATTAAAAGAGCTCAAGGAGAAAAATAAAAGAATCTGGTAATTGATAATTTTTGTATTTCTTTAGACATAGTTAATGTTGATTTTTTTAGATGAGGTAACTTTTTAAAATTGCTGTCTCACAAGTAACAGCTTATCTTTTAATACAGCTATGCACTCAAGTTTTTATTACCACTGTAATAATGACTGATTCTTGCATGGTTTTATTTGTTCAACTGAAAAGCACAGTTTACACAGAATTCACTGCATCTGGCTGGAAAAGCACAGATTAATGGAGTATTTTAATGAATAACTAAAGGTCACAGGAAGATGACTGAGGGTAGAAGAGGTAAACTGTTCATACCATTGTTAACGCAATCTTTCATGAGATTATTTCACCAAATTTAACATGCAGACATTCAAGGTTTACCTAATGCCTGCTTTTTGCTCTATGTATCTTAGTATCATTCCCTTCTGGTGCTGTGGAAAAAAGCATAAAGAACAGCACACCACAGCCCAATTTTTAATTGTCTAGCTTGAAGATATAGTAGATTTGTTTGTGTGCACTGCCCTTTAAAGACTTGGACCAATACGACAAATATGCTTAAAAAGGAATTTTAGTCTCTGCTGCACTTTAAATACATGTACATGGTGTGAGAATTGGAGACTGATGTATTTGGGGTTTTTTCTATCAGACTCGAACAATGACAAGCAACTGCAATCTGTCAGTAAAAAGGGCAAGAAAAAGAAAGATATGAATTTTGCGGGATCACTGGAAGGTAAGAAAACACTGACATGAAAGCTTAATACAAATAAAAAGAGTCCAAAAAGCTTTGGAATCAGAGGGATTTACTACAGTAGATTATCACATTTTGGATCTAGGTTCAGATTTGAATAAGCCATAAATGAAAAGGAGGTTGTCCCCCAACCCGCATAATTCAGAGTAACAATCTGCTGTTGAAGAGCTGAGAGTTGAAGGAGGAATTTTGATGAAGGATGGAGTTGTACTGGTGGTTTGTGCATCTGTTACTCACACCTGATGCACAGATTTGTGCTGTTTAATTCTTGCTTGGAAACCTTTTTCCTTTTCTTTTAGGGGAGGTGGGAAACAAAGATTTCCAACATAGCTAATTCAGATGATCTCATTAAGAAAAGTTTTAAAAATTTAAAACCTGGTAAAACTTTGTTTTAGTGTTTTTGGGAACTTGAAGTTCTGTCTCCTAAGAATAATACTCTTTGTCTGAAGGATCCAGCCGAGGAAAGAAGAGGAAACTCCAAGATGCTGGTATCCTGGCATCTGCAGAAGAGGTGAGTTTGATCAATGCTTAACAAAAAGTGATCAAGCATTTTACCTGTTGCTTTGTAACAGAATACTAAAATTTCAGGCAGTGAAGTTTGGCTATCTGCTGGATGAAAACTCTGGGTCTAAGTTTGACAATATCGGAATGAACGCCATGGCCAACAGAGATAATGCAAGTAAGTACACGCTGCAGGTAACAGACAGTTGTAATGCTGTAATTTACTTCTTTCCCTTCCCATTCTGTACCTGAAAAGATGAACCACTTCTAACTGGAATACAGGGTCAGAAACCACACAGCAAGGACAGTAGCTCAACATCAGTAAGATGTGACCGTTTTCTCCAGTGACGAGAGATGCCCAGTGGTAAATATTAACCGGGAGGAGTGGAGTGAGTAAGGCTTCAGAAAAGAGGGAGAGGCTGTTGTTGGCCCTTTCACACTATAAATAGGGACAGGCAGAATGCTCTTTGTCAAGCATTCCTGTGAATTCTGCTCTGGTAAAGTGTCCTTGATTCCTTGGGAAGAGAAGGCATAAGGTATGGCTGTCTTTCCCTACCTATTGGACTGTCTACTTGCAGTATCAATGAAGCAGGAAGTAGTTTCCCCATAACAGTTCTAATGAATTAAGTGTTTATATGCTGGTTGAATAAAGCTTTGTGAAGCTTTTACAAGTCTTGCTGGTGTCACTTGAAAAATGTTAGGAGCACTCAAACACTGCTTCTAACACAAGCGTGTCTAGCACTAGTAAAATACAAAGCAATGTCTAGAACTCTGAGATGGTAGGGTTTGTTTTGTGAAATGAAAAAACCCACAACTTTCCCAAAAAAAAAAAAGGCAGTTTGCACTTTATTAACTTTTATAAATACAGTAGTCAACTTTAACTTTTACATGATTCATCTGTATGCCACATTGTGGTCAGAGGTATCCACCGGCTCCTTATTTCTCACCTTTCCTCCTACAGATGTCAAACAGATCCAGTGGGAAATAGAGCGTGACAAGTGGCTTCACAACAGGGATGTGAAAAGCATCATCAAAAAGAAGAAACAGTTCAGGCACAGAGGGCTGAAAAACAAATACAAAGGCAAGAAATCAAGAAGATGAACTGGAGTTTCGATGTGGACATTTTAAAAATAATTATTATTCAATAGTTTTTTATTTAATCCCACATCTTTCTTACTTCAGTTCTTGCTGCTTAACCATGTCATTTGGTCATTCTCCCTTATGCCATGAATGCCAGACCACTCATTGGATTTGTAATAAACTGAAAAATAGGAAAATCCATGTCAGCTCTAAGTTAGACATACCTAAAGAGCAGCCACTTTGTGGCTAGTTTTACTCAGTGTATAGCCCTCCAGTTCTCAGGTCTCTATCCAAGAGTCTGACACTCCATCCATGCCTTAACAATAAAAACTTCTGCAGTGTCTCCTGGGGAAAGTTTCAAGCAATAATAAGATCGGTTTTATACATTAAGATGCAACAGAAGCTTCAGCCATCCTTCTGAAGCCAGCAACTACAAACCCACCTTCCAGAATTGATGGAAACCTCTTCTGCATTGTGTATCTGAAATCTGACAAGAAAGATACATCACAGTTACTTTCCCAGCATATATAAAACTGAAAAATTAAATGCACCATTTTTGTAACTAGATCCATTTTACCGAAATTTGTTTGAGCTCTTTAGTTACAGCCACCATTAAAAAATGTGATAGAAATTTATTTTTTCAAAATCATTTTAGAGACTATTCAGGTTACTTGTTTGTGCAGTCCGATCACCACAGTGTCTTCTGAGCTTCCTCGCAATTGTGATAACCAAGTCCAAACTACAGATTCACAGGAAGCTGCATGCCTCTTAAAGACTGACATGCAAATAAAACCAGGGAAAACTGCTTTGTTTCCTTGTGCAGCTTTAGACGTTCACTGAATCATTCTGTGGGCTGCTCTGACAACGCAGTAGAAAATCACAACAGGTTCATGCTATTTTAATTATTTAGGGCAGCTCAGAAAAGGATGTTACCCATTTTAGTACTAGCACAAAGAAAGCAGTAAAAGCCTCACTCCGAGCTCACTGAGCTGTTAGATTAGCTCACTGAACCCTACGGAACTGCAATTGAAGAAAATGCACGAATGCATATAAGAACTAGGACCTAGAACTGAAAAAAAACCCCAAAGATGAATGCCCAGCACCAAGTTACAACAATAGGCTGAAAACATCTGTTCTCCATGTTTTTCTTATATGTATTTTCTAATAAAAATGCAAAGACAGCTAAAATCTAACAGCCCGACATCACCTGGATCTTGGAAAACAAATGCAAACCGATGTAGAGTGGGTGAAGCTCAGCCTGAACTTGGCATGAAGACCACAGCACTGCTGAAATGGCCCTCTCAGCCAAAGCAGCAGCTGCCTTTTGGCTCGCCCTGACCTTGCAGGCAGCAGGACGGGCTCTTTTCCTGCAGGGACACAGATCTGTCGAACCAGTGCTGCACCCTGCAGAGCCCTGCATGCAAAGTAAGGCCGCTGCTCTGCAGAGCAAACCTCCATGCAGTAACCAAGCTGGTGCTTTGCTTATTATTTCTGTGTTACCTGGGCACGGAGTTGTAAGTCTAAGAGGCCTGAGGGACTGAAGCTAAATAATCCGGAAGACGACGCTGGCCACCTCCTGCCAGCCACGTCTGTCCTCGGCCTGGGAAATGTCAAACCACAGAGGCTGCGAGACCCAGACACAGCCGGCGTATCCCTTCAAGGGCTCAACACCAGACGCCTGAAACAGGACTGATCAATTCATTTGCGGACAGCCTCCCTCCCTTTTAAATCCTTGCCTGGCCCGCTGCTGTTACTGTAAAACCACGCCGGAGTCGGCTTTGCCCCTGTTGAGGTCGCGTGCTGCCTCCCGAAGGACTGTTCGCGGGCTTGGGTTGGTAAAACTACAATAGCAGCGCGTTCTTCAGAAGTATATCCTCGGGGGTGCGCCCAACAAGCCACCCCTGTGTATCTGCACTCACCCAAGCCGAACTCCTGACCCCAACAAGGCAGGATTTCCTTACAAAACCCGGGCGGTGCGCGGTGTTCCGCGGGCACCGCCGGCGGCCCCCAGCTGAGGAGCCTCCCCTCCCCTGCCCTCTTCNACGGCCCGGCCCGGCCCGGCCCAGCGGCTGAGGCGGCTCGGCGGCAGGTCTCAAAAAATACGAATTGTGTAAAAATGTTCTCAAGAAACATTGGTCTTTGTATACTTTCCGGCCTAATCAACGAGAAAATAAATTAATCCCTGAGGCAGATAGCGGCTAACAGGCGAGCGCTAAGTGATGCCCAGGTGTTAGAAATACGAATCACTTGTCGGTGGAATTGACTTGTTAAGGTCTTGGGCCCGATATGCTTCAGTAATCTCAGACCTAGACCGAGGTCTAGGTCTAGTAATGCCAGGCGAGAAGGATATACTACTAATAGTGGACACAAAAAATGCAGCATTTACGGGGCACAAAGATATCCAGCAGAACCCCCGAGATACATAAGGAAGAAACTGATAAAGCCAACTCAGCTCCGACTGGCTAAAAGGTAGTTTATGGCAGGGGCAGATTGTGACCACCGACTCACGTCCATGGACCCAAAAGAGGAGAAAGACTGAGCATGTGGACTGATTAGCATGAGAAGTGAGAGAATCATTAACCAACAGAAGATAGAAGACTAATTAATGAAGGAAATATGTCACTTGCAGCCAATGAACACTAATTCCTTTGTTTGCTAAATTGTGTAAATAGTAAAAACTTTTGATAGGTGGTGTGCTTGAGTTGTGGAATACCTCTGAGCACCCAGGCTTGTGCAACTCTGAAATAAATAATCAGTATGTCTCCCTAGTGTCAGGAAAATTAATCCACAATGCCAGAGGTTTATGTCCAAAAAGGAGACAGAGGAGTCCTGTAACTTTATTCAAATAAAAACCATGGGCATTTCCCATGGGGTCTCTTAAATTGTTGGGGGATGCAGCCCACTTTTTATCCTAAGTTCCCAGCCGCATCTCCCTCTTCTTTTCCCCATTGGCTGAGGTACTTGGAAGGTACAGACTTCCCGAATCACCTGCTCTATGCCCCTCTCTAATGTGCACCCCCCCTTTATTATATAAAAGAAAGAAAAACCTATTCATAATTCTATTAAGTCTTTGTTCTTTTTCTGTAGGTTCAGGAATTTAACTCGGCCTTGACTGAGCAACAGTCTGTGTTGATTAGTAACATTTTCCAGAACTAAGAGTTTCTTCTGTTACTTCCCTATCTATAAGTTCCTAGCCCTATATACAAGCAGATTGACATGATCTGTTTGTAAAGACATATTCATCTTATTCCTTTCATTTTCATTGTCTTCTATTATTCATATTGCTCTTAACCCAAATTATGGGACTGAGTTTATTGCCAAAATAAAAACTCTTCAGATTTTCCTTAATAGGGACTTTATTTTCTTTGTAAGATGCTTTTCCCCTCATCTGCTAGTATTTTGTAAGATTAGATATAATATTTTTGCTGTTCGTTCTTAAAGGGTGATTGTTTTTCCAATTTTCTTTTCCCTGGTGGCTGAGTTTGCAAGTATTGCTTGTACTCAGTGGGATTTCTTAGTAAAGTAGTTCCTGCTAGGAGGATTTTAAGTGAACAGGATCAACCCAAGCAGCAGAAGCTTAGGGTTGTTGGAGAAAACATGGATCCAGGAAAGGAATTGATTGTATTATTGTTGTAGCAGTTGCAGCTCAAACCTAGAGATGGTCCTAGGTCAGGGACTCATTCAGGACATAGAATTTGCATTGGTTGGCAAATTCTGATCTGGAAAGAAACGGTGGTGTATTTAGGGGCTTAAAAAGTATTCCTGTAGTGTTTTGGGTGAATTTATAGCAGCTGTTAGAACACTGAACTGTGATAGGCTAAATAAAAAAGGAAGGAGCAGGCACAAAATGTGAAATGTGCATCTTTGTTTTAAGGAGTCCATAATTCCTTTGGGTTTGGGTCCAGACTCCTGCTGGACCCTATACAGACGTTGTTTGTCATATCTCGGCACTGGCGTTTATCTCTCACAGAGTTTGGAAGAGTTCAGGCGTGGAGATACGATACTGGTAGTCTCCGAGGTTTAGTAACTCAGTAAACCTCTCCTACTCAGGACAAGGATGAGTAGATAAGAAAAGAGATCTCACACTGCTAAGATCACAGTTTGTGGTAGCTCATCAGGGGAAAATTTAACTAAAGACCCCTGCCAGTTTTTCAGTAGGAAAGGGGGTACACATCTCCCACGGTTTGCTGAGGAATGCAGCACCTTGTTACCTGGTAGGCACTCTGGGGGAAAAGCCTGTATGGAAGGTTTCACAGAAGAAATGGGAAAGTAGGAGGGAGAGAAAATGATGCATTTGTGCAGTTTAGCATAGTTGCAATCTGCAGGTAAATATTTTGGAATTTTTTCCCATTTGGATATTTACTTTTACATTTTAAAGCCATGCTAAATAGATTTTCTTGCCCTAATTTCCTATAGCTTGCGAATTGTGGTGAAAAAAGGCAAAACAAGGGGAAAAAGAATGTAAAGGAAAGATTACCTGCCCCAGTCTGAAACTAGAAATTGCTGGGCTCCCTCTTGCCCCTTGATGTGATACTCAGACCCAGCAAGCCACAGTGTCACCAGGCAGAAATGAAAATATCTCTGCAGGTCTCTTTCCCATGTGAACCGAGGGGCCCTGGTGTCTGGCTTCCTCTTCCAGCTTCTCAGGTGTTTTCCATGAAGGGCTCAAACTCTTTGCATTTGCTGTGCTTAGATGGTCATGAACATGCTTGATGAAGGAGCTCTCATTGAGGCCATTCAAAAGCTTTGTTTCTTTAAGATGTAATATTATCCTCATTCCTTTTACTTATTAAGTATTATGAAGGTTAAATTACAGTAAAGTCTCTATATAAGAAAGGTTTTCCCCAACTCAGGTGTGTGGAGTAGAGACAAAAACTGATGCAAAGGACTATTGATGAAGTAGGGATTAAGGACAATGGAGCTTCAGGAATCAGTGGTTCCCAGGGATGGCTCATACAGTTGAGAAGCCAGTAGGGAATTTAGAGGTTAGGAATTTTAGGTTTATCAATTGGAGCTTTTTGTTAAAATGAAATTTGCTTTTGTGCACGTCTAGGCAGATGTGTGCATGGATTTATACGTAAGTGGGAGAGTGATATAAATGATATCCATCATACAATGTCTTATATAAAAACATGACATTAGGTGGTATATAAATGATATATATGTTATAAGACACTGTATAATGTGTACATGTTATATATACAGTACTGTATAAATGGCGTGTATCATCTGCTTCCACCTGAGCATCCTGAGGCCCTTTATGTAAGATAGGGTGGAATTTACTCCTTTCTGGGAATAACTTTCCACAAAAAGAATGAGGTTAAAGCTGTTTGCACTATGTTTTCCATGTTGGTGCATCTGGCAGCTGGATTCACAGGGGACTCACCACAGCAGGCAGTGGCAGCTCCACAGCTCCATCTCGGTGGGCCCCATGGGAAGCCTTCCAGGCACTTCCCCCCAAGGGCATGGGGAGGGTGCTGTGGGCCAAGGTGAACAGACTGTTCCCTTGCTCTGTCCTGACAGCAATCGGTAGGACAGCAGTGGGGCAAATGTGAATCAGGGAAACCTTGGGGAAGCTGGCTCCACGGCACAGCTCCAGGAGCTGGCCACAGGCTCATGCTGGAGTGGGATGCAGTATGGGGGAGCCTTTACTTCAAGATGCCTTCCAACGAGTGAGGGGTGGGGAAGGATGCAGGTGTCTGGGGTAACAGCTCTTCTAGCACTTGTCCTGGCACGTGCTTTATGGAGACAGCCTCAGGCACAGCTGAGGACATGCACTGGCAGTGACATTGAATAAGTGACTTCGCTCTTGACCCAGGGCAGCAGAGAGAGGCAGACGCTTCCCTCAGCAGAATGAATGGAGTTTCTTGCTTATTCCGTCCTTTTCCTACCCAGACTCTTCCCGTGAGTCTCTCTGTAAAAGACAGGAAAGCTCCCTTTATTGTCTATCACTGACTATGTTATGAATATATTAAAAAAATGTTAAGTGCATTGTTGAGTCAGTTCTGCCTCCAGTTATTAGTGAGTCAGGAAGGTCACACTTAAGCAGCTGTTGAGGATCTCATTAATGGAAAACATTATTTTGTTTATAATCATTTGAGTCCTTTGGTATTGTCATTCGATGACAATTATGCTGAATTAAGCTTCGTAATGAGAAGGCTCTGACATCCTATTTAAACCTCTGGCATGTTGTTTTTGTTCTCTGGGTTTCTTGGTGCAGGTATGAAATGGCTTATCTAAATTTTAAGTGATTTGATATTTACGACTGTCCAGAGCATACGTGTAAGTGCAGAACTAATTTTACTGAATATGGAGATCCAGGTAAATATCAGGTTAGTGAAAAGAAATTCTCAAACCATTTAAAACAGTTTCTTTCTCTCTCCTGCACTCCTGCACAAAAGTTATTAAAATGAAGTCATGCGGCAAGTAAGGCTGTTTTTCCTGAGAGGGGAAAGAAGATAATTCTGGATGACTAACACCTTTTGATTAGGGGCACTTTCACACAGGCAGCTCTCACAAATCATTGCTGCACCCTTGTAAAAAACCCTCTTCTCTCTTCTGGTTCTGTTTAATTCCGAAGAGGATAAAATAGATTCAATTTCTAAGGATTTTGATAACACATCTGAATTGTGATTGACTCCCCAAGTCTGTTTTCAAGGAAAAAGGTAAGGTGGGTGGCTTTTTTCCAAGAACAAGCCTCATCTCTCTGACAGTATCAGTGTGCAAGACTAATTCTGGGGCCATATCCTTTTCTTGCACCCAAGCAGGTGGCACTGAGGGAAAACAACTTGGAGACAGTGGGAGTCTCATGATGCTTGGGCTCTCTTAGCACCCCCTATAATTTACAGTAGCGTCTGGGGTGTTGGAGTTGACATAAGCAAGGACATCTGTAGAGCTGTTCCAGTGCTCTGAAATTGCTGGAGTGCCACGATATCCTTTTCTGTGCAACTCTTTTCTGTGCACAACCATGATGGGAATGAATGCGGCAGTGTCTCTGGGACATTGCCTGTCTCCTTGCAAAGAGTCATGGGATTAAAGCTTCGGTGTTTCTGGTACTTGGTCACTGAACAGTGGCAGATACTTAGCACTTCCAAGATGTACCACAGATGAAACGAATAATTGGTTAAGGGATAGAGATTTTTTCCATGTATTATTGGTTTTTTTTCCCTGCATGAGGCAGGAAAAAATAAAACGTATCTGGCAAAAATAGTTAATGTGTGTAATGTGTTTTCAGAAGTGTTTATGCTTCTCTGAGGATTACAGTCTCTTAAGGATTTTGAGAAAATTATTGCCATAATTTGAAAAATGGGAGATGATTGTAACAGCTGTGGTTTTCTAAAGGCGCTTTTCCTGGCAGGAGGTTGGCAAATGGTTCCTTACTATTTCCCAGGTCCTATGTAGTTATGGAATAGTATTCAATGACTATTTTACAGTCTTTCCAGTTACTTCTTTCTACAATTGCTTCCTGACATAAAAAAACCTTATGAGTGGTGATAAGGTCCTCATTATGATCATGTTGTAATTTTGTTCTGCTTGTCTTTATCAATAAAATATTTTATAGCTCCCAGTGTGTTGTTGGTTGCAGAATGTTTGGTTATACTCTCACTTTGGTTGCCAGGGTAGATGAGTGATCTAAAATTGTTGACCTCTTTCTCCCACTCCAGATAGTAGTGTTGTTTCGAAACCCTAAAGATACAGCTGTTTCATTTTTCCATTTCCATAACAATGTGCTAAGCGTCCCCAGTTACAGCTCCAGGGATGAGTTCTTCTCGGGATTCGTGACAGATCTGTATTGTTACAGATGCTGATTGTAGCTGAAAAAGCAACAGAAAAAAATATTTTAAAAACAACTGAATGGGTCCAGTGGGAATACAGCTGTGCCATAATTAATTTCCTGATGGCCATACGTCATGATGAAGGAAGCAGCTTAATGCCAGAAGGGGAGAATGTCCAAAAGATGCTTTGCTTCTGGGTATTTTGCTCTTCCAGTAAAGGGTGAGGGAATTGCATGGCAGCTGGACAACGGCATTAGGTCAACATTCTGCCACTTAATGTTGGAGGAAATGCTGTGGGTTCAAAGTGTTAATGAAGTGGCAGTTTGTTTCTTTACTGTTTCTCCGCATTAGGCCACATACCTCATTAGCAACCCGTATTTTAGATTTAGGCTGATGTCAGGCTTTGTTAAGAGATGTTTACAGGACAGTATAGTCACAGAAGGGAAGAACATAGTGAGATTCACGTTTATATGTGGAAACTGTTTACCTACAAAAGTTCAGAGGACGCCTCTGTCGTTCTCTTGTACAGACAGTACGATGGAAAGGACAGGCTGTTCTTTTTGTCTGCACTGATGTAACCGACACGCAACAGAAGGCAATTCTTCAGTTGTACAGAAAAAAGTACCCAGTTAGAAAGAAAGGTCACACCAATGCTTTTTTCTCTTTACAGTTGACTGGGGATCCTGTTTTGATCATGCAGTCACTGGGAGCAAACACACTGAGGATAAGAATACTATGGTCATAATGTATGAAGACCTGAGAGGGGTGAAGCAGATGCCGTTTACTGACAGCCAAAACACATCTGAGCCCATTCCTTGAAATCTGCTGAAATTAAGAGGAAATGGCACAGGTTTCTGAAAGAGAAAAATCAAGCTGATTTTAGTGACAAGTTGAGTCTGGCTATACAAAAGCAGAGCTCCAGAAAACAGAAATGCTGCACAGAAAACAGTGAATGAAATTAGTAGATGATGGCAATGCACATCCCAAGTGCATAACTCCCTTTTTTAGAGGAAGCATATTGCATGTCTCACTTTCACTGTGCTGGTTTCAGAACCTGAATGCCAGTGTAAAGCAGGTGGCTGAATTCTTTGGATTCTACCCAACAGCTGAGCACATCCAGGCCATTGCAGAAAGGGACAGTTTCCAGCCAGTGAGTGTTAAAGCTCAGGAGACTCGTGGTGCTGTTGGCTTGATTCTTTTCCATAAAGGTAAATTTGTTTGTGTTTTGCCAGACTGGTTAATGCTCTTTTTCTTGGGCAGACAGGAATTTGGATCAATAGATGATTAATATTTATGTATAATTGTCGAGGCTGGGTGTTGTTTAAGAAACACGGATTGTGCTTCATGAATCTGTCAATTGATTTTGCCCCAAGGGCCAGTACCATTCAGTAAAGCCCTGTATAATATGATTAGCAGAAGTGCCCTACAGCCCACCCTCTGTTGTGGTATGCACTAAGCACCAACTAAAACAAAGAAGAGTTTTATTTTGGCTTCTGGGGATTGCCTGGACTGAGTGCGTCCACAGATCTTTCTTCTTGGGTTTTCTAAATAGCCCTCGGGATTGCCTATGGACCACAGTCTACTCATGGAATCCAGATGCTCTAAGGATTGATCTGTGCCTTTTAGCCAGGGATCAGGCTAGAACCTCAGACAACCTCCAAATGTGGGCTCTCCAAAATCTAGATTAAAGGTAGACTGCAGCTTAGAGCAGTGTCTAGTTGCAGCACACAAAGCTCTTGCAGTTAAAAGCCACACTTTTGAGCTTTCTGGGTTGGTTTCACAGCTGCTGGTCACCTTTTCTAGTCTTCTGCAGCTGTACAAGGCAGATGCCAGAGCTGTGAAGGCAGACCAGTAACTTCCTGTGGTTGCTTTATGTTCACATTCTATTGAAGATTCCAAACACAAGGCAAACGTAAGTGTGTATTCTTGGGTCAGATACTTTTTCTTAAAGGGTGAAAAAAAAAAGAAAAAAATTATTATCCTGAAATATAATGAGAGAAAAGTTAGTATTTTGTTTTAAATTATACTCCTTGGTCCTTAGAGTCAAGGGTAATAATTTCCTCTTGTTTATATTCACGGTGTTTTTGGAGACTGGAAGAATGTTTCTGCTGAAGCTCAGAACCAGAAACTGGCTGCCAAATTCAAGGTGTGCTTAGAAGTAACTCAGCTGGGAGTGAAGTTTAAATATGATGTGTGTTGCAAGGCCTGAACATCCTTTACAGAAAAAACCCACTAATGTTCAGGCTGTTTTTCATTCACTTCTATGAAATAAAACAGAAACCAGGACAACATGCAAATTAAAAAATTTTGAATATCCATGCAATTTGCAAACCTGTTTCTGCTGGCTTAATTTATACAAGCAATCTTTACTTGTGCAGTTGGCATTATTGAAGCCACTGGGCTCTCTTAAACGACTTGTAGAGCTTTGACCTCCCATGTTTTTAACACTGATATTTAGCTTTCATTTCTTGTTTCCTGGTAGAAACCTGTGTGGAATATATATGCAGTAATTAAACCTGCTGAAATCATTGGAAATATATTCAGTAGGTTGGAAGTGATTTTCCGAGAGGCTTTTTATAGCAATCATGAAATGTCATTTTGAGTCTTAATTTCTAAGTTCATGGGATTCATATATAATTTTAATTTCTAAATTCATCGTGTAAAATGAAGTTTCAAAAAGTCTTGTAGTTGCATTTTGCTCATTCCTGTGTGCTGATCAATGTAAGAAAAAAAGTAAAGGAACTCTGTGAAAATTTTCTCTCTGTTTCAGTAATACTGTTTTTCTTTCCTTTGATAGTGTGGGATCGCTGGAAATAGAGCCTTTGCCCGGATTATCTGGGTTTACCTGGTTTTGCTTGGGTTCCTTTATGCTCAAGAGTAGTACATAAGATCTCAGAGCCAGGATGTGGGCTTTTCCTAGATGTCTGTCTGAGAGCTTTGAGATGTTGCTGTCCAGAACAGAATGACTGTGCTTTGGTGGAGCCAGAAGACCAAAGTGTACAAGACAGTGTAACACTGAATGGCCTCATAGAAGGGTGTCTTTTTAGGCTGCAGTTTTCCCTTGAGAGGCTGGTTAAACACCAGTCTTTGGAAGCTGGTTGTCTTTCTCACCAGAGACATTTCTTTATCTCTGAAGAAAAGGAATCCAAGGGGGAAAGTACTCTGAGAAAGAATATGTGGATAATGGGCACATAGTTGCTAATTTAGCTAGTAGAGAAGGTTACAGTCTTCTTTCTCATAGTTTGTCAGCTTCTGTCTGATAAATAATTGCTTGTGGTAGATGTGCCTTGGCCAGACTGAAAACTCAAGTGTTGGATACTTGAAGTGTTGACACAAATGGGCTCTGTGAGAGTGTCTGCTGCATACTTTGTTAGCTGATGGTAAACACAGCAAACTCCCAGCCATTCAATGCTGATGAGAATCCCCTTCTAAAAGTCTGCCAATGACAGGGGAATGATTAAGACAGCTTAACTTCAGTGCATAGGTAGGAACATCTTGTCATTTTGTATTCAGGTCTCCACAAAATCTTGTTTGTCTGTCTTTCCTAACATACTATCCGTTACTTTTCTTCTCCTGTTCTAGCCATGTTTATTGCAGCAATGGCACCTGTGTACAGCTCACTGATGGTGAAAAACCCTCCAGCTGTTGGTCCTTTAGGTTGACTAGCTAAGATCCCAGTCTCCTGAAGACTGACATTCACATGGTGGAATGCTTTCAAAATTAACAGCTGTAATAATGGCCATTTAAAATAAGTAAACCAAAAGTGAGGTACCAGTAAGGATGGAAGAGTAATTAAATAAATAAATAAAATAAATAGAAATCACAAAATCAAGCCATATCAGAATGAAGTGGGTTAATACCAAACAAATGAAAGTTTCAGGTCACTAAAGCTATCTTAAATAAATCTGAGGTTCCCTATAACTTTACGTAGGCACTGGAAAAAGTAGCAGCATTCCATGGCTATTTGCCTCAGCTGTACCTGCTTCAGCAGTAGGTCAAGATCATTGCTAAGCAATTAGTTAAAGTAAGTTCAAAGGGCCTTGGTCAAGGATGATGTTGAAGCAGGAGCACTATTTCCCATTGAAATAGGTTGTCTGAATTACTGATAGATCAGTAATAGCTAGCCTGTGCACTTAAAGTTCAAGATTACAGCGAAGTATTCCAAAACAGTTCAAGAGGAAATCCTGTCTCAAAATGCTAAATAGGCTGGTCTTAAACATATGCTTAAAAATAGACCTTTTTGACCAGCAATGTTATTTAAAATGAGGCTACTTAGCTATCTGAGGGAATATTTTATAGGTGACATTCTAAAATTCCTTCAGTCTGATCTGCACATTCTTCTCAGGGCATATTCACATACTCCGTAATTGCCAGCTAATGGTGGGCATTAAAGAATGAATATAAGACTAGTGAGTGTGAGGGTTAACTGATTTTTTTTTTTGCAGCTTTCTGTGTGTTACAGGTTCAGTTCTGTTAAAAAGGATGTGGTGGGGTAAGAGGGAAGAAAGCTAGACCTAATGTCTCTGGAGAAAGGGAGAATTTGTACCTTCCATAAGCACTTTAGCACATTCAGGATGAAAAAGAACTGTGAGGTGCTTTGAGATGGTGGCATTGGGGGTCAAATCCAGTAGCCCACAAAGATTGCAGCTATTGACAGCAGCTAAACCAAACAAACAGAAAAGTTAGGTTTCTCGTTGTGGAAACTCACAATATATTCTTTCCATCATAATTATAGGAAGCAATTTTGTATATGTATTTTCCATTTCTATATGTTATACTGTCTATATATTTTAGCTTTTATGTTTTATATTATGGTAGTCAGCAGTAAAACTTTGAATGGTATTTTTGACACACAGCATTTAAGGAATATGTTGGATAATTTAGTTTCTAAATAAGAGGGTGTTTTCTGTTCTCTGACCACAGTTTTGATATCACCTTTTTTCTGTATTTGTAATCTGCTTCACACTTATCATTTTCCAGCAGTTGTAGGTATTTGTGATGTCTACATTTGTGGTAACTGGTAAATGGTGTTCTATTAGTACTGCTGTCGGCTCAATTTTCCTTATGAGCTATTCAGTAACAATCAAAAGGCAGGAAAGTATATCTAAAAGGTATTGAAAAAGAAATTGAAGGTCTTCTCTTGGAAAAGAAAAGAATAAATGTATCTTTTCTATGCAGGAGATAGCTCCTTTGTGTGTGTTCAGGGTGTCAATAACCCAACCAAGAAGGAAAAGTATTCTGGTACTGAATTATAATAAAAGTAAAATGGGATCAAAGCAGACAGAACTGAGCTCAATTTTCTCATTTGCAAAATGTGAGCATTTTATATTGCAGCATTATGCCGTACATTAATTGGAAAGATAATTAATGTTGAATTACAATAGAAGTGCTGTAAAAGCACAGGGCACATATGACATCTACAGGAACATCAAATAATTTTTTCTGAGGGTAGGCTGGCTGTTATAAAGGATGCCAAATGGATTTATAATGAAAAGGGACATGAAATACAACAATCACAATCTTTTTATGACAATAGATGCCTAGACTTGTATTCTAATGTGGGATTTTTTTTTTTGTTGAAGTCCAAACATTGATCTGAAGGTTGAAGGATGTTTGGTGGGGATTAGTACCTTCTGTTTTGCTTGTAACACACTGCAGAGCTTGGCAGTGTACACTGGAAGTGTCAAAATGAGAGTGGTCAGTGATTGTTACAGATCTTAATATTGTCAGGATTGATGTAGAGGAGAGAAACAAAGAACAGCAACATTCTGAACAAGAGCACACTGTATCAGTGCTGTGTCTGAGTGCATTGCTAGAGCACTCTGGTAAAAAGTAATTTATGTTTAGGTGTTTATGGTCTTAGATACATTTGTCCTGTATTGCTATTGCACTTTGCAATGCATGTCAATTGGATACTATGAAATAGTAGCCGATAAAATATTCAGTTTGCATCTGAATGAAATGTTTTTCATATGATTATTTGGCTTCTGCAAAAACTTTAGGGAAAATTAGTCTTTGACTTTGCTCAAAATGTGATGCAGTCAGGAGCACTCAGGAAATGAAAGGGGGCTGGGAAGCGGATATCTTGGGAGGCTTGTGTATTTGTGAATAATTTAAGTTTATTGACGTATGCTTGTGGGGTCTCCAGTGAGTTCCCTGCTGTTTTATATTTTACAAGCCAGTGAAGCCATTTTCATTGCTAGTACACTCATTAGCATTGCCCCAGCAGGTAAATAACTCATAGTTGCATTATTGTGTACTTCTGATATATCCATAGGCAATGTATTTATATTCAGAGGGAAAACCGAAATACTAATCTTAGGCATTAGACATACATCCCAATAAATGTTTGAAAAAATCCCCCCAACAAACAACCAAAAATAGAACACTTATAATCTTCTGTCTTTCTCATGTATTTCTCACAGAGGCTATTGGAACAACCTTTGTGGATATGGTGAGACCTCGTGGAGGCTGGGCTTCCGCGCACCTCCATCCCTCCAAAACCAGATGGATGTGCCTGGCAGTGTCATGTCAGGTGTGAACCCGGGGCCCTTGCCATGCTGAGAGGAGGCTGCACTGGGAAACCCCCTCTCCCCTCGCCTTGGGAGCAGTGGGAAAACTCCATGGCTGACACAGCCCACTGCCTTGGGGCTCTCCTGCTGCAGGAGCTTTCTCTCTTGGGCTATCCAGTGCTACATGGCCAGCTTTTAAAGGTCAGAGGAGTTGTTCTTCCGTGTCTGAAAAACGTGGCTTAGCTCTTGGAGCTGGGGCAAACACAGCTGGGAATGTGTTCCCCTCCTGGTGCCTGAAGGTGCCAGCCTGCCTGGGGTGAGCAATGGTTGCATGGTGGTGAAAAGCACAGTAGGTTCCCCATTCTGTCTGAATCCCAAACTCCTAGTGATTTTTCTAGCGGTAAAGCAGGACTGTGTTCTTACCAGAGAGAGAAAAAACTTGGCGTGGGGGCATGTGGGGGAACGGGACCGCATAAAAACAAGAGAGTACAGAAGGGAGATCAGCTCTGAAGGCTGTATGTGTTTGATGAGTGTGTTTTCCATACTGCTGGAGGTTATAATTTGGAGCAGAAAGCCTCAGGAAAGCCACCTGCACAATGGTGCCAGTGGGAAGTGTCTGTGCCCTGCGGAGTCTCAGCAGAGCAACAAATGTGTCGGAGTGCTGGGGTTTGCTCAGGTCCTTGTTGTACACAAAACACAGTATTCATGGTCAGGAGTAAACAGGGCCGTAAACAATCTTCTGTTCTTATCAAGTCCAAATGTCTGTGTGGCACTTAATTGCTTTTGCAGGCCATTTTATGCCTCTCCATCCCCTGTGCCCTGACTGTTGCCATTTTAACTCAGCGATCTGAAGCACAAGAGACAGACAGTGTATTTTATACATGGGTGATTTCACAGTTTCTGGACAGTGGAGGACAGGCCCTCCAGGTCTGTCTTGTGTTGCAGTTTTCACTGTCCACGTTTTGAATGGTTTATGATTTGAGGGCCATATAAGTGCTTTGTTCACAAATGAATTGTTTGCTGGGAGCCCAAGGGCACCGAAAGAGAAGAAAAATGCATTAAGATAGAAAGATAACTCTGTAATGAGTAGAATAAGTATCATTATTAACTGCTGTAAATATAAATCTGTTTGCTGGCATGGCAGACCCTCCAGGATACCAATCACAGAAGTAGCCTGAGTTTGCTTCAGAGGGAAAACTGCTCAAAGTCCAGCATTAAATCAAAGTCATTGAGGATCAGAGGAAGAAACGATCCATAGCTCAGGTACAGCTATGCTGCAGTCTTTCAGATGTGGAGGCTTCCAGGACTGAACACTGCTCGCTGCCTCTGTAACCCGTGGCAGCATATCACTCCCCTGGCAGGTCCCGCTGCACCCCACAGCTGCCCTGCTGTCCCCTGAGGCAGTGCGAGGCACAGTGTCTCGGGCACAGGAGCTACTGAGGTGCTACAGCAGTTTTATGGTGAGCTTAAAGAGACAAAAGGAGCTTGAAAAGAAACACACTGAATGTTTACTGGGTGGTTTGCACACAGCTAGCCAGGCAGGAGTCAGCTCCATTCTGAGAGTCATGATTACTGCAGTTTTGAGGACTCACATCAGCAAGGGCCAGCTCCTCTGAGCAACACTGATGCTCAGCAGTGTGACCCAGAGGAAAGCAGAGTCCCACAGCATGGATGCAATAGGTGTGAGTAATCCAATTTACCAACTCTAAGCCAGTTTGTGAAATGTCAGTGTATCCCGAGGTGAACAGGGTGGATAAATGCATGGCACCATAGAGCTGCTCATGGGTGTGCATGGGATAGTGGCTGCAATATCGGTGCACTGTAAGAGTGAAGCAGTGAATGAGTTTGTTTGGGGGTGGTCTGGAAAATGGCGCTTGTTATTTGCACATTAAATATTGATACCTGCACTCACTAATCTTTTTAATGGCAAAGCTGAATGCAATTTGATTGTGTTCTGGGGCGATTATATTTAAATCAGCTTCTTTTAGAAATGGTTTAGAATTAAATGCAATGTTGTATTGCTGGGGTTCACAGACTTTTGCTTACTTATATGAACACAATAGTTAGTTGGCATGTAATTCTGTATAGCTAATCCAAAGCAATGCAACATTTTATAAGGATAATTGGTAAGTTGTCGTGTAGGTGGTTTCTCTAAATGAGTTCATAGCATTTAGAAGGACAAAAGAAATTGCACATAAATAATAGGTTATTAGAAATAAATGGGTATGCAATTATTCATAGTATCAGAAGTGGACAATTCAGCTTACAATGGAATTCTCAGAACACTACAGCTACAGTATTTGCATAAAATAACCTCTGAAATTTGTAGTTGGCTTTGTTTCCCATTTAGAATGCCTTGTGTAATTATTATACTCGTTCCCTTTTGAAGAAATCCATTATAATGTCAATTATGTTAATTCTGATGCTGTGAATAATTTGCCATATATTCAGTAAAATTCATTTGTGTTTTTGGCCCCTTAAATACAAGTGAACCATCTTATGGGGATATGTGCTTGATGTCTTTGGGGCCATCTTTTTCTAATTTTTGCATAAGAGTGTCATACAATTAATGCTCTATTAAGGAGCTAGTTTGAAGTTGGGGAAGAAGTTTGGACCTGTATTTACCTTTGGAGAGCATAGCTGGATGTTGGGGATTGTTACAGCAAAAAACCTCTTATTTTTTCTTTCTGTGGACCATAAATGTTACCTGAAATTAAACAGAAGAAAAGAGCAGTGCCACATTCCGTTCTCGGATAAATACTCTCCTTAGAATCAGCTGCTGCTGTGGCACTGGCATCAGTCTATTGGGGATGAGTTTGACCTCTTAAGTGCTCTCCCCTGTATCCTGGAAAATGCTCCAAGTCTCTTTCTATTGAAGGGAGCAGGAGGGAATTAACGTTGTGCTGGTTTTTTGTGCCATGTGAACACAGTTGGGTTGCTGAGGGGCCAGCACTGGTTTAGTCAGTAAGTACTCGTTTTGTTCCATCTGTTTGATTACCAGGTTCAGTCAAGAGTAGTATATGAAAAGACCTATCAAAATGCCCTTCAGCAAAACATGGCGTGATCCTGCCCTGCAAATGTCAGATTACTATTTGTGTTGTGACAACCCATTTCTCTGTGCAGATGAAAAAACCCATTATATTTTTGCAGCATTACAGAAGAGAGATGTTGAATTATGGGGAAAATCCAGAGGGACGGTGAAGTCTCTCTAGTTGTATGTAATTTCATCACTTCTACTCTCAAGGCAGTAGTCCTGAGAATGAAGCCATCAACATCTAGGTACTGCCAGTGGTTGCAGGATATGAGGAACATACTGGACTTTTCATTTTGTTCTTTACACTGCTTTCCTTAAAATACAATCTCAGGTTCCTTCAGGTAGATACTCAGGGGATTTCAGTGTCTCAATGCCCTGAGGTCAGACATTGAGGCATCCCCTTTTTTGCTCTTCCCTGCCCCATAAAACAAAAAAGCAGCAGAGACCGGTGCTCTCTCTTTGTTTAACAAAAATGATGATGCCAGTGTCCCCGTCTTGTGTTTATGGAATGACCTTGCAGTGAGATCTTACTCCTAACTTTAATTCCTTCTCCAGACGGAGGGATCAAACCTGTGTCTTCCAAGACAGAACAGAAGTGCCGAATCGTGGACTCCTATGATATAAAGAGGCTACTCTCCTGTTGAAACTATTGCACAATCAAAATTAGTCGGGCAAGACAGAGAGACTGTGGCTGGCTGGGCCAACATACATGCTATTGGGAGATGGGAGCTGAGGGACTAAACTTCAGGAGGAGGGAAGGATATTACTGGTCTCTTGCATTCTGTGGTAGTACATTCATTAATCACTGAACTCTGCATTGTGCTGTATTTCTCAAGTGGAAATGGCTGCTGCTGCTGTGCCTGGTGTGGACAGCAGTCCTATGGGTGCATGTCAGGTAGGCATGTGAGGTCAGAGATCCTCAGGGAGACTGGGAAATATCCCTCTGCTGATTCTGGCATGGGAGAATGAAAATATATGGACATATAGGCATGAAAACAATATGATTCTCAGGTCAAGTGGAAATTTCTGCTCGCAGAGTGACATTCATCTGAGCAGACTCCTTTGCCTCTCTGTCTTATACTTTGCTGGATATGGGAGCAGTACCGTGTCTCCATCATTTCCATATATCTCAGTACAAGGAACAGGACTGCTGGGAGATAAATGTAAAGAAAGGAGGCTGGAGCAATTTGAAAAAAAAACCAATTTCTGACATATGAACAATAGTAAAAGGTATCTGAGGATTGCTAAAAAATTCTGTACAACCCACAGTTCTGCTTGTACCTCTTTGTCCAACTGTTCTGTAGCTTTTAGCCTCTGGTGTGGCTTGCCTATGTTGTATCCTAATGCTTTTCTGACATTATCCATTCTGGCATGTGCAAGACAGCACAGCACGGCTTTTGTGACTGCCTTGTCCCATTTGCTCTGTGCCAGTGTGAACACACCTAAAGCAGCATAGAAAATATAGGAAAATCATAGAACCATAGAACCATGGAATCCTAGAATGGTTTGGGTTTGAATGGACCTTGAAGATCATCTAGTTCCAACTCCCCTGCCATGGGCAGGGGACACTTTCAGCTCGACCAGGTTGCTCATAGTCCCATCCCACCTGGTCTTGAACACTGCCAGGGATGGTGCATCCACCACTTCACTGGGCAACCTGTTCAGTGCCTCACCACCCTCACAGTAAAGAAGTTTTCCCCTAATATCTAATCTAAACCTACTCTCTTTCAATTTGAACCCATTCCCCCTTGTCCTGTCAGTTCATGCTCTTGTAAATAGTCTTGCCCCATCTTTCCTGCAAGTTCCCTTCAGGGACTGGAAAGCTGCAATTAGGTTGCCCTGAAGCCTTCTCTGCTCCAGGCTGAACAATCCCAATTCTCTCAGCCTTCTCTCATAGGGAAAGTGCTCTGATCAAATTGGTGGCTCTCTTCTGGACTCATCCAACAGGTCAATGTCCTTCCTGTGTTGTGGACAAGAAGTGGTTTGTTTGCTTTTGATGGCACTTTGCCACTGGTACCCAGATGGAGAATGGGTGGGTTAATCTCTAGTTTGCAGTGTCATTTGTAGCCTGTGCTGTCTCTGCAACTCTTCTGGACAGAAGAGATAAAAGAACTCCAAGATTTGCCAGCATTATGTGGAAATCTGGGAACATCAGTCATTTCTCAGCTTCTGAAGTGTCATTTCCGCCCCCCCCCCCTTTTTTTTTTTCCAGGGAATCTATTCAACAGCACAAACCCTGCTCACCTCTGATCCTCTAGAGAAGGCCTGCTGAACAGGTGAGCCCAGTGCTGCAACCTGCAGGTGTCGAAGGTTTGTTAATCACCTCGGTCCAGTTACTTCAGGGGGGAGAACTGAAGGGATTAGCAAGATGGAGAAGAGGAAAAGGAGACAGCAGGCAAGAGGGAAAAATGAGAGGTATCAGCAAGTTAAAAATGTAGTAAAAAAAGTCGGGGTTATCAGCATTTTTTCACCTGTCTGTTCACGCTACAGAAGACTTCTCACCGTAAGTTGCATGTTGTTCCAAGGCTGCATGTGTATTCAAGGCATGTGCATGTACTAATGTAGTTACTATTATTTTTACACAAATGTATGTTAAAAAAAATGTTTGCAGTCTTGTAAACTTCTCATTATCAGGTGTATTAATCCCCAAACAAAGCTGAAACTGCTGTAGTTACTGTTTATTGACCAGCTAAATAACAGTTATCTCCAGCACAGAGTTTACTGACTTTTTTTTTTTTTTTTGGTGTGTAGCTGCTGATAAAATTTGAGAACATTTTATTGTAGGGAGATTTTCATTGATGTTGAAAGACTGGTGCTAAGAATTAGCCAATTATATTACACAACTTTCCACTACAAATTCTAATTCTGCTTGAACAGAAGGGTGCACTCTGAACCTAGTTTCCCCCATGGTATTCATTTTGAATCAAAAGTAACTGATTTTTGTCTTTTCCTGATAAATGCTTCTATTGATTTTTCTACTGCTTAAGCTCCTGTTTTAATGAAAACACTTGTTTAAATCAATCCCTATTCAGGAAAACATTTGAGAAGAGGCTTAGTTGCAGGTCCTCTGTAGGCCTGATGTGTGTTCTCTCTCCGCTATAAGAATGTTTCTATTATGAGGCTGTTTGGGTTAGGTCCATTAGTAATGGTCTCCCTCACCCTTCATCCACTAACCTCCTTGATCTTAAATGGTGATAAAATATTCCCTCCAGATAAATGACTATTCTAAGGTGGGTGAGCCCTGAAGTCCTTCAGGAGATTGTTGCACAGACTGCCCCTTGAAAGCTTGAAGCTTCTTTTTCTCCCTCTCACCTTTGCTCTGGGCTCCTTTGTACTTGTGGGCTGCAGCTGTTCTGGCAGGTTCAGGATGGAAGTGGTCACTACATGTTACCTGAAATGTAATCCCCCAGACTCCATTAAACCTGTTTTTTAGGAAAAGTCTAAATGCTCAATGCCTTAAAACATGAGTATATACCCTTATATCTGGGATTGGTCTGTCCTGTTTTTGATAATGTGACTACCTGAGAAATGCAGATGCAGAGTTTTAACCTTGCTCACTTTAAGAAGGTGTGTTTGTAGTTAGCATACAGATTCAGGCACCAGTTGGTCAAGACCCGCTCTGCCAGTGCAGGGTATTGCTAGGCTGAGAACTTCTCTTACCTGGTAAACACAGAGACATTCAGTAAAATAACACATTTTAGTGCGGGCATCTTTCATATGGAGCATTGCAGAATGTTAATGAGGGTGAATGGAGGGGAAAAGAATCCAGTTCCTCAGGCTGAGGCACATCCACAATGGCAGAGTGCTTGGCACAGCAGCTATGGGCTTCTTCTCAGACCTTTTGGTGAAACTAAAATGTAATTAAAAAGAAGCAAAGAGTTCATTCTCTCGTCCTTCTTCAACTGGATCATTCTAAAACATTTTCCTCCAGTCTGCTGTACAAAATGCCAAGATGCTGTACAAAATGCCTGACCTTCTGTGAGGTTTTTCATACCTACATACATAACCACAGTGGCAAGCAAAAATGTATGCCCTACGTTCAGTCATCCCTGCATTAGCTACTCATCAGATAAGTTTGACTTACACTGATCTTTTTACTGAAGACCCTGCATAGCTTTTTTCTGTTGCTTGTAATCTCATATTGTACGAGACTTAACATTTAGGGTGACAGAAACTTATATTTCTGTTGTTTATCTTCAGAAGATATTTTTTGCTGTCCTTCAGAAATATAGGAATTGCCCCTCCATGGTTACACCTGGCATCAGATTACTCTAGATTTTGGGGAATTTACAAGACCCATGGAAGAGCTTCATCCTGATAAAAGTTTCAGTCTTACCCTTACAGTTGATTGAGCTAAAGATCAGGGGTATGGTACTGAAAAAATTCTGATATAATTATATTCCTTTCTGTAGTTGATATAATTCTAATTATTCTTCCTTGAGTCAAGTATGGGTGGTTCTTCCCTTCAGAGCGCTTATGCAATTGTTTTGTAAGTTTGTAAAAGTATTTGTTGTTACTGTGGCTTAAAGGGTCAGCTATTTCTTGCAGTTCAAATGTAATTTTGACATAGCCTTCATGTATACTGCCAAATATCAAGGATTACGAAAACCTTGTTGTGTCATAGGCATGGAGTGAGGTACATTTTTTTGGAACAAGATAAAGATCCTAAGAACAGTTCATTTGCTGGAAAAATGTAGAAGGCTTGCTGACCTTTTGAAATTAAGTGTAACTGAACTCTAGTGTTCATTGATCTGCACAAAAAACCCTCCCAAATACCACAAATTGCTTTGTGAAGTACTCCTGCCTTCTGGCATGAGGTGAAGTATTGAGCAGTAGAAAGTGTTTTGATTATGCATTTAAAAATGGGAAATATGTGAATATACATTTATATGGATTCTGTGGGTTATGATGAACTCTGAGAGTGCATTAGCCAGGCTGCAAACTTCATTTTGGTTGTAGGGTCAGTCCTTGCCTTCTTCCTCTCTGTTTATCTCCAGTGTAGACTGTAATTTGAAGTCACTGAAGGGCTGCCAGTAGGAGTCTGTCAAATTCAGAGTTGTTTCCCTGTATGTACAATGCTGAGCAAGATGAAGTAGGTGGTATATCTTCTACATCAGTGCATTATATGACTGAGCTCTCAGAGATGTCTGACTCAAAAAAAAAAGAGTAACACCTCTATTTGTGATACGGTGAAAAGGTGTAGGAGGTTGAATTTGGACTATTTTTCTTCTTAAACAATAGTCAGGGTTTAGGGCTTCATATTAAAGTCCAATATTTCTAAGCAGTTCACAATGACCTATAAAAGGAGATTTTTAGGTTTTTTTAAAGGCACCCTGAGACAAAGAGCCACAGAACCCACAGTGGGCCCTTGTAAAATTGTTAGCCTCATGACTTTGTTAAACTGTGTTCCTGATCCAGGTAGTTAGCAGCACGTTTTCCTGTATGTTTTCTTTAACATATCTTGAGGATATGTTTACTTTCTGCCAGCCTTCTGTGGACAAGCCACCTTATTGCATGCTGCCAGAGGTCTTAAAACAAGTGACTGCCCTTCTCAGTTGTGCGTGCATCTGTGCTATGTGACTTCTCCAAACAAGAGTGGATCATGGCTTATGGGCCCACAGCACAGGAGGTAGGCAGTGTGTTTCATGCTAACACAAAATATTCTTGGGTAGCACTGAAGAGTTGCACACCCATGCCGCCTCTGGGCATTTCTCTGTGTGGAGTCATTCCCTGCTGTGCTGTTTTTGCAACACTCCTCAGAGGCTTTTTGTGGTATGCAAGAACAGTGCATGTACTGCATGAGCAGTTGTAACTTTTGCCCAGTCAGTTCTTGAAGGAGTTTTCTTTGTGTCAGCACAGTTTTATTGTGACTTTGAAGTTGCCTGTTATGGAACGTGATCGCTATCTTAAATGTTTATGGAAACCTTCAAATGGGTCTGAGCTTCAATAATAACATTGTGAGATGCCTTCAACAGAAAAAGCAGTACAGACCTTCTCTCCTTTTCCCTTATCTATTTTTTTTTTATAGCTACATGATTTTATTTAGAAATCTTAAGTAACACTAGTATTGGAAACACTTTCACTTGAGATCACACCAGGTTTTTGGTGATAATTTCCAACACTGGAACTTCAGAAGGCCACTGGGGTGCAGTTCAGCAGATAGAAGGCTCGTTCCATAGCCCTGCACTACATAACCTCAGACAACCTCAGGCTTGCATAGAGATCCTAATCAATAACTTATATAAATAAAAATTATATACCTGTGTTGCAACCACCTTAGAATAGACTATTTCAGTTGCAAGGTACGTACAGCAATCGTCTAGTCCAACTGCCTGAGCAATTCAGGGCTGGCCAAGTTAAAGCATGTTATAAAGGGCATTTTCCCAGTGCTTTGTAAACACTGACAGGCTTGTGGCATCAACCACCTCTCTAGAAAGCCTGTTCTAGGGTTTGACCACCCTCTTGGTAAAGAAATGCTTTCTAATGTCCAGTTTAAACGTCCCCTGGCACAGCTTTGAACCATTCCCACGTTTCCTATCACTGGATACCAAGGAAAAGAGCTCAGCATCTCCCTCTCCCTTTCCCCTCCTCAGGAAGCTGTGGAGAGCAGTGAGGTCACCCCTCAGCCTCTTTTCCTCCAAACAAGACAAGCCCAAAGCCCTCAGCTGCTCCTCATGGGACATTCCTTCTGGTCCTTTCACTGGCTTTGTTGCTGTCCTCTGGATGCATTCGAGGACCTTCACATCCTTCTTAAATTGTGGGGCCCAGAACTGCCCAAGTATTCAAGGTGAGGCTGCACCAACGCTGAATTCAGTGGGACAATCACCTTTTTTGACTGGCTGATGATGCTGTTTGAGGCACCCCAGGATGCAGTTTGCCCTCCTGGCTGCCAGGGCACACCCTGCGGACTCAGCCTGAGCTGCTGCCAGCCAGCCAGCCCCAGGTGACCAGTGGCCAGACAGCCCCAATCAGCGCAGCCCTCTGAGCTCTGCCCTTCAGCCAGTTCTTCACCCAGTGCACCCTGAACCTGCTCATCCCACAGCTGGACAGCTTCTCCAGAAAGATGCTGTGAGGGGCAGTGTCAAAACCTCCCCAGAATCCAGAAAAATTGCATCCACCATCTTCCCTTCATCCACTGAGCAGGTGACCTTATCATAGGAGGGTGTCGGATGAGCTAAACGAGACTTTCCTTTGTGAACCCGTGTTAACTGTGCCTGATGATTGCATTATTCTTCAAGTGCCTTTAATAGTACCCAGTATTATCTTCTTCATAATGTTTGCAGGTACTGAGACGAACAGGTCTGTAGTTCACTGGATCTTTCCTCACGCCTTTTTCGTAGCCCGAAATAACACTGGCCAGCTTCAGTCAGCAGGGACCTCCCCAGACTCCCAAGACCTTTGGTACCTGATCAAGAGAGGTCCTGCCATAACTTCACTAGCTCCTCAGTGCTCTGGGATTAATTCCATCAGGCCCCAAGGACTTGTGAACATTCAGCTGATACAGGTGCTCCCTTACAGTTTCAGTGTCCACAGATGGAAAGTCTCTATTCCCACACTCATGGTCCTCCTGCTCAGGGAACCAGACAGCCCAAGGCTTATCTCAGCTTTCCAAATGTGTCTATTTGTAATTACAGTGGAATATTCTAACCATATTCTTGCTAGAAAGCAAAATCTTCATACATACATACATACATATATTTGTATATTTTTTTAAAGTATCTTGAGAACCCCTCTGTGTGGAATCTTTTACACATAAAAATCAGGATCATACAAAGACTTGTGTGGTGTTACAGAACACTCCCTCACCATCTGCTTGATGGAATTGAATTACAGAATCTTATCTTGTAATTTGGAGAGGGAAAAATCATTAGATACAACTAGACCAGTCTCCTACTCTTATCTTATGAAAAGTTTAAAAGTTCATTATTTTCAGATAAATAGGATCACTCCTGTGAGTTATAAGCTAGAAAGGTGGGCTAGAGGCTGTACTTCATATGCAGTAATCTCAGTGACTAATACAGAAAATGATGGATAGTAATGAAAATATCTGCTTTGAGTTGTCTTTAAAATGGAACCAGATAAACAACCTGTCATCAATTTCCAGTCATTACTCTTTTCTAGGAAAGAGATTTTAGAATTGTGTCATGGCTACAGCCTTGGACTCTGTGCTGAGCATCATTTAATAAAAACTAGGTAAATTGAGCAAAAGTGGTATCATTAGCTAAAGTTCCTGCAAGAAGAAGAGCTAAGGGCTACTGCAGACTTGAAATGTGGAATCTGTCTTCAATGACAGATTTGTTTTCCCATTTGTTTGAATTAATAGTAAAATATGGAAGACTCTGAAAACTGTTTTTTAACAATATTTCCTTTCTTGTACATGTCAAAATCTGTCCACAATACTAGGATCCAAGTCTCATTTTAATCAACTGTATTTCCTTGTCATAAGTCATACTTGTTTTGTCCTTAGCTGTCATGTGGTTCTCGAAGTTACCTTTTTTTAGTAATTTTTTGCTTTGTTATTTTGCAGTGCCTGGTAGCTGTTATGCCTAATTTTCCATGGGGAAGATTTATGAGTAAGCTGAAGAGAGACAGGTCCTAGGGAAAGTAGTATATGCTCAGAACCAATGTCAGAAAAGTTTGTTTCCTTTTGGAAGTGGAATTTAGGTGGGGGTTTTTTTGTTTGTNATGTACCAGTATTTGTTCCATGATTGAGAAAATCAGTGGATGCTTAACTGACCAAAGTTAGCAGATTTCATGCTTAAAGATTAGCATGGATGAACCATAAATGCCATTTGCTTGATTTTCACATGTGGTTTTTTCTTGGAAGTCAAGAAATCCAGTGAATAGCAAAGAAATGCCCTTTGAGATTTGAGCAGCCCTGCCCTTTGAGCACTTTTCAATACACATGTGGGTAACCTTTCTGCACAGATCCATTTGCTCAGAAGAGCTATCAGGATAACCTTTTCTTCCACAGATCTGTCTGCTCAGGAGAACTATCAGCATAACCTTTTCTTCCTTGCAAAGAGTGAGTTTGATGTCTGTTTAACTCAGGAAGACCTGCTTTTCCCTGCACCAATAGTGTTATCCAGGGAGGCTGGTTGAAGTGTTAAACCTTCCAATGCAGCAGGCAGAGCTCACATTGAGGGGATGAGCCACAAGAACAGGGTTCAGATGACGTGTATAGTAATTCTGATTTTCCTATGTGACCTTAAGCAAATTGCTTCTTCTTTTGCACTTTAATTTTCTCTGAGCCACAGGCAGATTGTTTCTTGTTCAGAGGCACTTAGCACCACAGGTCCAGCTTTATTCATGCTTTCATCCTTTATGCAAAGCCTCTACATGGGCCTTGGGAAGCTCATGGAACTCATTGGGTGAGCTAACCTGCAGCTCCTGAGCTGTTTCTGTCAAGCCAGGGCAGCTCTATCTGGTTAAACACTGTATGCCTGCAGGGTTTCAGGTTTGATCCAAACCCCTATGGGTCTCTTTTCACTAATTCCAGTGAGCTTTGGAGCAGGAATTTAATGCTTCGTGGGATGTTTGCAGCGTGGGAAGCATACACTCATTCCTGGTGTTTCAGTACAGTTTTAAGCTCCTGACTAATTCCTATTTACAGGTTTTGCATTTTAATGATTTTTAAGTTTGTAAAATGAAGGTAGAATTATTTAGGTTTCCTGGGGAATGCAGTTCTAGGCACACCTGGTCTAATTAGAGGTTTAATTTCTCTCCTGAGTTAAAGTCTAAATCCTTTTAACTCTCTGGAGAGACAGAGAATAAATATGGTTGTGAAGTATTGAGCAGAGCCAATTACAGAAAGAAAAGGGTATTGTTTTATGGCTGTAAAACCTTCAAAGCACTGCAACAGATACAAAATAAGATGGCTCACAAGTTTTCTATCAATCTATCTCCACAACAGGCTTGTTAGTGCAGGAGAAGCAATTTTGAGGCACGAATCTTTGCAGATGTAGCTGTAGATTAATACCTTTTGCATGTGAATGGTTTTCCTGTTGCTGCAGGGTTGTCCCAGTTTCATCTCCCTCTGAGTGTTTCTACTGCAACTTCTGACTGTGGTACTGTATTAGTGGTCCCACAGAGTTTAAGAACCTCCCTTGCAGCTCAAGGCTCACTGTAAGGAAAGATGGTAGGAACAAGACCAAGTGCAAGTCTGAATTTATATGCTTGACATTTGATTTAGGATAAATTCAGGTCCTTGAATCTTAAATTATGACCCAAAGAGTTTTGTTTAGATAGTGTTTAGACCCTAGAGGTTTCTAATTTATGCAGGGGCATCTTTGCTTGACTGAAGTTCCCTGAGTGCCTTCACTCTGCACGTGTGTTGGGGACTATCATTTTCTTGGCAAGTGAAGCACCTCAGGTATTAAATGATGTCTGAACTCTGCAGGCACAGGAATGAAAGTTCTCCTCTGCCTCTGGCTTGTGGGCTGCTTGATTCTGCAAATGCTCATGGAGTTGGTCTTTGGTGGGAGATATCCTACAAAATACAGTTTTGTGTGACTGATTTCTTTCTAATTACACCTAGAGAAGGGGTAATGTTGCTGCTTAACGTGGTGTGTAGGCTTTAAAGTTCTGTCTGGAGCATCTGTGTTTGTGGTTTAGTGGTTAAGGTATGTAGCTGGGAGGAGGCAGACTTCAGTTCCAGTGTTTATTTTCTGGTTGCGTTTTAGTAAGGGTTGAATCCAAAATATGGGCTTGGTTTGTCTGAAAAATCTCCTTGAAAGAAAGAACCCACTCAGCTGTCTGAATAAAAAGGGGAATAAATAATGATTAAAATGCAGTTGAAAAACAGTTCTACTGACTTCTGGGCTCAGGAGCAGAAAGCTATAAGAAACATTGTAGTCAATCTCTATTGTATATTTGAATTAGGCCCTCAGCCAACAGCACTTACTAGTTTTCTGAATCTTTCTCTTACAACATCAAAGTTTAACTAAAAAGGCTATCAACAGAACAGTATTCAAACAGAGAAGCATAAAAATGTGTGAAGGGAGGATAATTCATTAAGTCTGTTCTAAATAAACATCTTTCCCTAGATCAAGAAAGTGGACAATCATCAGCTCATGATCCATGTTTGGATAAAATTTTTCATGGCAAATATGTACTTAAAATGGAGAGAGAAACACATAAATATCTGCAGCTGTTGCTGTGCTGTCGTCTTCAGAGTACTTGGCTTTTGTGGGCAGTGTGCATTTTCTCAGGTGATAATTACAGACCTCTTCAGTACATCTTTGTTAAAAAAGCAGACAGAGGATGATTTTTTTTCCCACAGGTTATTTTGCTCTTGATTTGTATTGATTTATTTCTTAAGAATACTTGGGCTCTCACTGTAAGTGCTCAAATTATGAGAGGGGAGGATGGCGAATTAGGAACCTCACAGAAGGACCTGTATGAACACACAACTGGCCCTATAAATGGATTTTCTGCCGAGTGTTTTCAGAAAGCTCGTTAGTTACTCATGACATTTTGGTGTGATGCTTCCTCAAAAGGATGAAAAATTAGACCTTGTCTCCTGAAATACATAGGAAAGTGCTGAGTGTGACAGGAGTTGCCTTGTCAAATGGTCGAGAAGAACGAAACATCAGGTGAACAGCTTTTCATTGTTTTATCTATATCATTGTACTGTTGTGTACACTTAATGCCTTTCTGTCTTGAGCCATTTTATTTTGATGATTTGGACTTGCAAGTCATTTGTTTCTTTTGAGAAGCTGGACTTTCTAATTCTGACTCCTTCCAGTATATTTTGAACCATGTCTAAAGAACAATAGTAAACCCTTACTGCTTTATTTCACTTCAGTTTTTGAATTACTTTCATGATTTTTTTCTTCTTGAGTTTTATTATTATTATTTTTATTGAAAGTGCGTGCAATGGTGCCAGCAACCCAGGGTTTGGCAGGGGGCAGTGCCTGGGGGCAGTAAGTTGGTGATTCTTTTTGTTTTCTCCCTCTGAAGTTATTTAGATCTGCTGTTCACACATGCACAGCAGAGTTTTAGATTAACAGCAAATTTTTGTCTGGCCTGTCTTGAGTCTCCTAAATTGCATTGATCTTTACCATTGACCGCCATCTGAGCCAGACATAGGAAGACCTGAGGGTAAAAATCATTGTGAGAATCTACCTTTTAAAATATCCTGTGATGCTGGTACACAGCCAGTACACACAAATATTACCTCTCAGACTTCCTGCTGCTGGCGCTGCCAGATATTTCAAAGCTCTCCATGCTGAATGGATTTGGATGTGTTTTCATCCTTAAAGGTTTTTTCCCTGGTTGTATTTCTTCACTTGGTGTTTGTTTGTATTGTTGCCCACTGCTCTCCCCTATCCCCCTTTTTAATATTTTGGGTATCTGTATTATTCCTGTTGTGGGAAAACTGCTCCCTAGCCAAGGTTAATCATAATGAATGATTATCTGCTGAGTTTTCAAATCTGAATATGGAATAAGAATTGGTGCAAGTTTTCTCTTTTCCAGTAGTTACCCTCTTCTTCAATTGAAGAATAATTTCTTTTATTATCCCTTTCTTTATAGATCAACATTAACTTAGACCCTTAAGTAGGGAAACCTGTTTAAAAATCTGTTTTGGTCAATGGATTAGGAGCCAATATTTTGCTTGTATCTTTTTATGCTGAATATATAGATATACATATATATGGGTCAAACTTTTTTTGTGGGGACAAAGTTTTTGCAGGGCCTGTTGCAATAGGAGAAGGTGTAATGGTTTTAAACTAAGAGGGTTGATTTAGATTAAAGAAATTTTTATGAGGAGTAGGGGGGTGAAACACTGGAACAGGTTGCCCAGAGAGGTGGTGGATGCCTCATCCGTGCCTGAAAACATTCAAAGCCAAGTTACATGGGGTTCTGAGCAATCTGAGCTAGTTGAAGATAACTCTTGCTCCCTGCAGGGGTGTTGGACTAAATGGCCCTTAATGGTCCTTCCAACCTAAACTATTCTATAATTTTATGATATATATAGAAAAGATGTCTCTTGAAAACTGCTACAAACCAGTCTGACTGGCTTTTTCTGGCCAGGATGGAGTGTCTGATGTGAGGTTCCCTGGTGATTCAGGATAAAACCAGAAGATTTTAAGCACAACGGGTGGGACCTCTCGTGTGCAACACCTGGAGGCGATCACTAGATGGCAACGTTACACAGCCGAAAGGGCCGTCTCGTCTTCCTGCAGCAAGGTTTTTCTTTATTTGTTATAATCAGTAGATGAAACGGTCTTTTTCGTTTAGATTATATAGCCAGGGTAAAGAGTTTCAAGAGCCTGTAGAGTAAAGTAAGTTATCATTGCAGATTACACAGCCATCTCAGAAAATAAATAACTATTTCGAAAGCTCTTGTTAATTGTTCTCAGGTTGTCTAAGGACATACGCTGCTATACTTACTGTTCCTTAGGGTAGTGGCTTGAATTTTGGATAAAGATCCTTAAAGCATAAAAGCCCAAACTGAAGGATTGTTACTGCTTTGTTTCTTCATGAAAATATGCTTTTGAAATTGCAATGATCTCTGACAGCCCTAAAAGCTTATGCTGAGATACTGACCTTCTGCCCTTCTGCAGTTTTGCTCATTCTGTGGTTGATGGATGATTTTTCATGTGACTGTTTTAGAGCCAAGCGTGGTCTGGGTTCCGTACAGGTAAACAAATAAAGCATGAGCAGCGTGCACCTCAGGCTGATACTCAAGCTCTGACCTGATGATGTGATACAATGCATGTGCCAGAATGAGTAAAAATTGTCTTACAGCACAGGTCTTGTGCTGAGAGCAGGCAAAGCAAAGGATTTCCTGAAAGTTGTGGGGTGGAGAGGTGAGAGGCCGGGCACGCACTGACATCTCTTTGTTGCGAAATTCTGGGTGCTTTTGGTCAGAGGTACTGGTGCACATCACAGGTTATACAAAAAATGCCAAAAGTCTGTCCTTAAAATTTCTTCAGCTCCTACCAAAGCAGTTTCCAGAGATGAAGATATAGAATATCTTTGGAGTGCACAGATATACTATTAGATATGTAGAGTTCAGAAATCACTATTGAAGTCAGGAAATACCATTTCTTAATTAAAACAGATCTAAATGATATTTGTCACTTGCGGGTTAAAGAAATATGTTCCTTTAAATACAATATGAACATTGAAGGCTAACCACAATAACAAACGTCACTTATGGCAGAAGAGAAACAATTTTCTGCTGATAGAGTAGCAGACGAACATTATAAAATAGTAGATTTCTTGAGGACAGAGACTCCAGATTCACCATTTCACACAAGAATTTCTTGTGCATGTTGGAGATTGCAGACTGGGGAAAGACTACATATATATCAATGTGTATGTAGCCATAGCATCCCAGTATCAAAAGTAAACGTAGGATATTTCTGCTAAGCTATCCCCACTGAAGACAGGGAAGAGTTAATAAGAATTAATGGTCTGGAGAAGTTAATCTCTGGTCCTGAGACATCTCTATATCTTATCCCTATCTATATCTATCTATCTATATAATGTATATCTGATAGTTCTGGTCACACTGTATTCAAGGAAAATAAACTTGGAGTAGACCAGGTGTTAGCACAGCCCCAGGTCTTTTGAGCCATAAAGTACAAGAAGAGACTTCAACAACTTTTTTTGTTGTTGACCACCAAAATGAAGGTTGAGAGGCTGTTTAGGGGTGACAATGATAGGGGAAGAAGGGGAGGGAAAAGCAGAAGAACCATGGTATCAAAAGAGCAAGTGGATGTACGTTAGGTATCCATTCTAGGTGGAAAATATGCCTTGCCATCAGAACAGGGATGTCTACATGAATTTCTGACAGTGTGGGCAAGGTAAACCTAACTGATACTTTTCTTGAATGATTTATATGGCTTGGTTGACTATGGGAGGACTCATCTCCTCAGCTCTTTTCATTCCTTGAACACACACACAACTAAAATGTCTGATGTCCCAGTGAATAATCATGCAGCAGTGGACTCTAAGCCACCTGCTTTGGGAAGGGCTGTGTCCTGAATAGCTCAAGGATGTGCTTGAGACATCCACTGTTTTCAGGACTAGTGTGGGAATATTTACTTGTAGCAGTAGTCTGAGTCTTGATATGGGGATTTCAAAAGCTGAACTGCTCCTCTGCTAGTATTGGAATGGATTTAATTTTTCCCCTTATCTCTGCCAAGCTGAAGATCTTTTGTCAGCAGTAGAAGCTGCCTTTTTTTTTTTTTTTTTTT